>JAMQGT020000299.1:0-100515 GCA_024447675.2 Pterophyllum scalare | reverse complement strand
TAAACATGGGTATGATTCAAAATGGATTTACTACCCACCCGGCTGCAGTGTGCCTCGCACTGAAACAAGCGCTCCTGTTACTCCATTCCTTGCCTCTCTCAGTAGCTCAGTAGGTAATCCCATTCACCTGTGCAGCTCACTGTTTCAGTCACACCAAGGAGAAAGACCTGCAGCTCACAGCTCCCACAAAAGACACCACTGGTATGATAAAATCTTCATTTAAATTAACAATATTCTTCGGATGAATGTAGGACAAAGTAGAGTTTATTTAAAGAATATTTGATAATGCTTGTTGCACTGAATATAAGTCATATCTATGAGATTTTAAGACCAGCTCATTAATTGATTGAACATTAATTTATGGATCACCCAATCTGCAGAACATTTTATTTAAGTAAAATGTCAGATGTGTAAATAAAGTTAAAATTGTTGATGATCATATGACTTAAGAGAATGTTAAGGAAATGTTTGATAAATAAAAGTAGTGCTTTTATCAATCATGCAGTTTAAAACAGAAACTTTTTTTCAGGGTGCAGTGAATATGCTATAATTGGATGTTTAATGTGTGTTTGTCATCTGTTTAAAGGTTTTCAACCTACTCAACCATACTCATCCATTAATTCATTTGCTCACCTGCTACTGCACCTAACGTTTGCAATTTCAACAAAAGACAATAAAGACCTTAAACTGAGTTGAGTTGTCCCAGCATCCTTTTGTGTGGAGCCAGCCTTTTCAAGTTTGGGCAGGAGCTGAAGGAAGTTTAAAAGAAAACTTGACAGTTACCATATTAAAAGAAAAAGGATAAAAATTAAAGCCGCAAGCGGTGTTGAAGGCCCTCGCCGCCTGTGAGTCTCCGCGAACCACAAGCAAACCGCCTTTGAGCCCTGCAAATCCTCAGCGAGCTGCCTGCGTGCCATGCAAACCTCCAGCGAGCCCACTGAGAGCCGCTTCCCCTACCAAATGTAAAACCCGATTTTCAGATGTTAATCTATGTGTTTCCACAAGGTGGCACTGCGACTGTCATTCAATAATGTCCTGTGGATGACTTCAGGAGTGGGTCATTATCACACTTGTGAAGTTTGGTGCAGATTGGATGCGTCATTGGAATCCTGTTTCCACTAGGTGGCGCTGCGACTGTCAGTCAATAATGTCATATGGATGTGTGCAGGGGTGGGTCCTTATCACACTTGTGAAGTTTGGTGCAGATTCGACAATCAGTGTTTGAATTACAACAACTTCCTTGTTCCACTAGGGGCGCTAGACTGGCATTCAATAATGTCATGTGGATGTCTTCAGGGGTGAGGCCTTATCACACTTGTGAAGTTTAATGCAGATGGGATGCATCATTGGAATCCTGTTTCCACTAGGTGGCGCTGCGACTGTCATTCAATAATGTCATATGGATGTATGCGGGGGTGGGTCATTATCACACTTGTGAAGTTTGGTGCAGATTCGACAATCAGTGTTTGAATTACAGCAACTTCCTTGTTCCACTAGGGGTGCTAGAGTGCCATTCAATATTGTCACGTGGATGTGTTTAGGGGTGGGTCATTATCACACTTGTGAAGTTTGAGGGCAATCGGACAAAGTATATGGGAATGAGAGGCAATCGAAATGTCACGGCGAAGGATCGAAGCTCGCCATGGTGCCACTGCCACGCCCCTCTGCAAAGGAACATCATCATGGGCCTTAGTGGGAATGTTTGTGATCAATGTACAGCTCAAAACACCTGAAAAAAGTGTGTCATACAGAAATGTTAGGTTTTCCATTGAAAACCAATGGGGAATTGGGGGTGTGGTCATGGGGGCGGTGTGCAAAATGAGGCATGGGTCTGATTGACTTTTTTGATCAGGGTCATATACAGAATGTGGAAACCAAATTTCATAATTCTACAAGTAACTAAAATTTTGAAGCTCCATGCAAGTTTTATTTTGATTATGTAGGGGGCGCTATTGCAGGAATTGCCATTGTTTCTCCATTTATGGATTCATTGTGGGACCCTACATAAATTATTAAAGTTTGGTAGAAATCTGGCAAAGCATGCACGAGTGATGACAGAAAAGGTGGGGGTAATTTAGGCCAAAACGAAGGCCAAGTTCAGCGCCCCCTAACGACCAAATTATTGATTTTTTTTTTAAATAAAACCCTGAATAACTTTTGATGGCCTACTGGTCTAGATTATGCTGAGCGATTTTGGTGTCTGTAGGTGTAACGCCCTAAGAGGAGATGTCTCAAATACGAGGTGTGCATAATCACCAACTTGGCAGAGGGCAAAGTTCAGGCCAAGGTGACTGACTTCCTGTTTGCTGTGTGGGGGTGCTCCAAGAGGATTTTTTGCTTGTCCTGACATGATCTATGTGTGACGCCAATTTTGTGGTTCTATGACAAAGTTGATCGTGGCCTCTCCCATAGAAGGCCAAAAAATGAATTTTCCGGGGGGCGCCATGGAGCCCCCTTTAGAGTTTGTTCTTGATGACATTAAAAAAATAAATTTTTCGCCAGACCTGACCTCTGTAGTGAAAATGGTGAGTTTTCGTATATGTTCAGGGGGTCAAATTTGAGAGGAAAGACAGAGAAAGAAAAAGAAGAAAAAAAAATGACAAACGCTAACGATTCCAATAATGTGCTTTTCCAGTCACCCGCATGTATACGTTTTCGGAAACGTCTCGACATGACGCACGTCCCTATGAGGTCCAGGGCCACTTCCGACCACGTCCCATGTGACTCCGCCCATTTTTGCTCATTCGCCCCTTGCGATTACAATAGGCTCCTCACGAGCCTTTGGTTGGCTTGGGCCCAAGCGGCGATAATAGGCCCTCACCGGCCGCCGCCCCAATGCTGGTGCTGATTTTAACCCAGCTTTTCCAGCCGGGCCAGTTTTAGCCCTGTTTTTAGCTGTAATGTGGAAATTTGCTAGCCTTTCCAATAGGAATAAAATGGGGCACTTTTGTAATCGTCATGGCAACAGCATACACAATATGATTTAGGTGTGATTGACTTTTCTGATCAAAATGAGTTAGACAATCTGTGTACCGAATTTGATGTATTTTGGGAAAACTAACTGAAAATTTTTGTATTGGTGAATTTTCACTTTTTCCCATTGGAAAACAATGGGGAATTTCGGGCTTCGCCATGGCAACGTGTTAGAAAATAGAATATAGGTGTCATTGGCTTTTTTGATCAGGATGAAGTCAAGAATGTTGACACAAATTTTCATGCAATTTAGACAAACTAAAAATCTGGACCGCCATACAAATTTTTGTTTGCTTCTGTAGGGGGCGCTATTGCACATACAGCCTTGTTTCCCTAATTGGGGGTTCAGGCTGGTTTAGTACATAAGTGATTAAATTTTGATGCAGATCGGCCTAGGACTGTGCGAACGATTGCACAAAGAAATTTGCGGCGAGACACAAAAACGAAGGCCAAATTGATGGGGTTGTCATAGCAACACCATTAAATATTTTATAAAACTGTGAATAACTTTTGATGCCCCGCTTGTCTAGATGATCCTGAGCGATTTTGGTGTCAATAGGTTAAGCGCCCTAGGACAAGATAGTTCAAGTACGAGGTGTGCAAAATGGCTGACTTGGCAAAGGTCAAAGTTCAACCCAAGTTGGCTGACTTCCTGTTGGTTGGGCGGCAACTCCATAATGTAATTTTTAGTTGGTCTTCATATGGTCTCTTTCTGACCCGAATTTGGTGGTTCTACGACCACATTTTTTTTTGGCCCTCTCATAGGAATGCAAAATTTCAATTTTCTAGGGGGCGCTATTTCGCCACTTTTTAAAGCATATATACATTTTCGGAAACGTCTCGACATGACGCACGTCCCTATGAGGTCCGGAGCCACTTTCGACCGCTTCCCATGCGACTCCGCCCATTTTTGCTCATTCACCCCTTGCGATTACAATAGGCTCCTCGCCGACCCTTCGGTTGGCTCGGGCCTAATAAAGAACATGGTGTATATACTAAACTAAAATTCTGACATTCACTCAATTGTGTGTCATACATGATCAGATGTGCGACTTGTGGGACCATCAGTCCAATGTGGTAGTGCACATAGCTGTGTGTCTGATGGGGCATCATAATCGGTAATGCTTTAATTTTGTCTTTTATCGCTCACACTCATAACGTACTGCTGTGTAGCAGCCCAAATATCAGCACATGCACTGCTGCCGGCTGCTCCTCCTGTGCTCTGTGCCGTGCGCCTCAACCTAACCTGATGTTGCTCTAACGTTATTCCAACTACATAATTGGTTCGGAGCGGCGTTAATCTCATCGTCATGGCCTTTTGTGTTGTCTGTCAAAACATGGATGGAATGGAAAAGAAACTGAATCACATACTTTTTGGATGTGCTCAACCTCAGAGGGAGCAGTGTTATTTTTCAGATAACTATTACAAATGACTGAAACCACAGAAACACAGAGATATCACTCCATGTAGCTGAAGTGAACCGTAGAAGGCAACAATCAGCTGCGGTACTTGTGTGGGGACACCTTCTAAAAAACCTTCATTTTTCAGTTCCTGATGTTGCTGCTTGCTTGAAACTGCCAACTGAGGCCAAAAATTCATCGAGAAAGTTTTTACTGAGGCTGAATGGGAGCTTCCTCTTCTTTGTTTTCAGACCTGGAAGCTACATACATCTTTTATATACAGTCTGTGATCCAATGACATTATTTTTATCATTACTCATAATAATAATGATAATAATAATAATGATAATAATAGTGATATATCAGTTATAAAACTGCTTAGAAATCTCTGCTAACTCCAAAATGTGCCTAAGACTTCTCACATATTTTAAGTTTTCTTCAGTGTTCATAAGTGGATGAACTTTAAACTGACAGCTGCTACTATGGCATCATTTAATTAGAGCCTGTTTGCCAAAATCTAAACAAAGACAGATTAAAAATAAAACATGACTTTATACTTCCTGTTTACATCCCCCAAAATGTAGGTTTTTATCTGTCAAAGAATGGTAAGACCACAGTACATACAGGAATATGAGTTCCAAAATTGACTATTAAAAGCTCTTGTTATTGCACCGTGGAGTGATGACACATGCAGTATGTTTAAGCTGTTTTAACAAGCTGCTTTGACTCCTGTCAGATCTCTCTGGAGACAGAGCGCCTCGGCCCCCGTCGTGTGGAGAGCCTGAGAAAGGAGGATGAGGAGTGGCAGAAGAAGGCTCACGCCGCAGTGCTTTCCATTCAAGACCTGACTGTCAAGTTCTTTGAAACCACAACTCGAGCTCAGAAAGGTAAACAGTGTGTAGCGTTGTCTTTGCTTTGACATTTGAACCTCTGTAAAGAACGTTAGCTTCATAACAAAGTGCTTTAGAGATCATGTAAAAACAAACACTCTGGCTCGCTTCTCCTCTCCAACTTCTGGCATACCAAAGTCATTAACATACATTCCACCCTTACTCGTGAAACATTTTAACCCTCAAACTGTCTCAGCTATGAACTGGAATGAACAAATGATAAACTGTTTTGCCTCAAACAGGATTTATTTGCTTAGGATTTTAAGTCAAAGCACTGCTCTAAAACATTGTTTTAGAGACTGTCTTATTTAACACTCCTATTTTTATACCAGGAAATAAACTGTCCATTATTTTCCTAATTAATAGGTTCCATACAATGCCAAACCCTTTTTTGTATTCTATTAATAGTGCTGTGAAATAGAACAGTGGAAAATTTTCACATGGGAACAGCTTTTTTTTTTCTTTTCTTTTTTTTTGATCAGCTACTTAATGTCCAGTCAGTTGCCAGGTAACTAATTGGCTAATCACTGCAACTCTAGACCATTTCACATATGCCAGTCAACCAGTCGCGGCAGATGACTGCCCCTCCCTGAGTCTGCTGTTTGTTGTGATTTGGCGCTATATAAATAAAATCGAATTGAATTGAATTCTGTACTGTATATGTTATAGCTCTGTATGAGCGGATGCGTGCTGACCAGAGAAAGTTTGGAAAGTCAGCATGGACAGCGGCGGTTGAACGCATGGAGCGGCTGCAGTACGCTGTTTCTAAAGACACTCTGCAGCTCATGAGGGCCAAGGAGATCTGCCTGGAACAGAGGAAGCATGGCTTGAAGGAGGAGGTAAAACAACATGCTGGTGCTACTCGGGAAAGCAAAACAAATCAGAGAGGTAGACCAAGATCTGAGATTCACTTTCAGATTCTCAAGCTTATCTGGGTGTGTTCTGAAAAGTTTATGATGCTAAGTAAGGTTATTTAGAAACCACAAAAACAAGACTTGGATATAGACACACTAAAAGAAGGGAAAAACTCAAGATAATAGCCATGCTGGAAAAATGAGCTCATGGCTGTGGCATCCTGTAATGGAGGGAACAACTTCCTGGTCTGCAAGAGTGGAAATGACTCATTGGGAATAACTGTCTGGTCAAATATTTGTGCATTTTTAAAGTACACTAAAACTGCAGTGTAACTGGTCAGTGCATTATAGTATAGAGCACTTCAAAGAGAACACAGACACTGGCTCAGGTTCACTTTCCACTGGGTCTGTAATGTTAAAAATAAACGCAAACTCATTCAGGGAGTGCTTTTGGAAAAGCATCCAGCCTGTGGACGATGCCCTTTGGCCTGTGAAATAGTCTGTGGGGTTGTTGTTCCAGATGCAGAGTCTGCAGGGTGGGGAGGATGCCATGCTTCGCTTGGACCAGCTGGAGGCGCTGTACTATGAGTTACAGCTGCAGCTGTATGACATTCAGGCCGAGGTGCTGCGCTGTGAGGAGCTGCTGCTCACTGCCCAGCTGCAGAGTCTGCGCAGGCAGATGACAGGTGAGCATCACTTTTGATGGTTTAGTGCAGCATTTTCTTTCTCTTTTTTTTTTCTTCTATTTTTTTTGTATAGCTCAATGCATCAGACTCATGACTGATGCTTAACTCAAAACCAATTTTCTATTAAAAAACGAATAATACAAATCAATTGTTATTTGGTCATTGTTACAAGCTGTACACGCCAGTCAGCTGTACAAGCAGCTCTTTATTCTTTGATGTCTTCTGATGTTCTGCCAGAGAGACAGGAAGAGGTGGTGTACTATGATGCCGTTGAGAGCCCTGATGCCATGAAGGGCGTAGAAGACCCCGCAACCCCACCGTCACCTCTCAGAGAAGAAGAGCTCAGCATCCTGCAGCAGAGGACCCGGCAGCTTGAGGCCCGCAGGGGCCGCATCACTGCCAAGAAAGTCTACCTCAAAAATAAGAAGGTAAATCACCGATGGCTGACGACACGGTCACATGCTTTAACTCCTGTGGTTTAAAGGTCCGTCTGAAAAGTGATGCAGTCTTCTTAACAAATGTACAGGTCAGTTTGGAACAACATCTTGTGCTTTGTTCTCCCTCAAATAGGAAATCTGCATCATCAATCACAACCAGAAAATACAACAGCGCCAAGGTAGCCATGCTGACAGCAAATCTCTGCAGGATCTCCAGCAGGTAAATCATATCTGTCTGTGGGATTTATATATTCACTGTTCTACCGTATCAGTCTATCAAGAGTTTATGCTGCAGTAAATGAAGAGAAGCTATTACTATTCGAGGGTGTAAAGTTTTCCTTATTTTCTGTTATTATTTTGAATGGTGAATCATGCAAAGCTACCCTAGCAGAGCCCAGGAATAAAACTATGAAGCAGGAAATAAGTGTCATAGGTTCACTTTAAAAGGACTAGTTGTCCCCAGACTTTTTTTTCTCCTCCAACTTTTCCATTTTTTTATTCTGTGGTCAGCTCAGTTTTATTTGTGTCTATAGTTTTGACTTCTTTTTATCCAAAGTCCAAACCCTGAGTTACTTTCCCAAGGTATACGTACACCATAGAGCTCTGTAGAATGGGAGTTCTGCTTGGAGCCTACAGAGCCACCGAATCCAAGTGCAAGAGGAAAGATCTTTAAGTGAGAGCATATGCTGCTCCGGAGACTTTCTGATTTGCATTTTACTCCAAGAAATTTTTGTTAGACATTTATAAAAGCAGAGTTTTGTTTAAAAAAAAAAAAAAAAAGAAGAAGACGAAGGAGAAAACTATGAAGGGAATGAAGTCCACATTTGTTGACTGAACATGTGTTTAATCGCATTTAATGTTGGGTTCTACACAGCAAATGCCTGGAGGCTAACACAGAAGCACCTTGTGTTATGTATAATGAATCCTTTGACAGGCTAATGTTGTTTGGTGTCTTGTAAGTGCAGAGGACACATGAGTCACTCTCACATCTGCAGGCGGATTCTTTCTGCTTTGTTTTTTTTTTTTTTTTTTTAACCTTCTGGTGTTTTAGAAATAAACAAGGAAAAAGTCACAACAACTAGCAGGTAACTGACTGGTCTTCATTTGTCTGGATGAGGTCATATAGAAAAAATATCCAGCGCAGTTTTAATAACATAGGCCGCACCTTAATGGTGTATCTCATAAACGACGACGAACAAGAGAGAGTGGGTGGTGTCTTGCACTGCAGTGTAACTGGGTGATGGCTCATTTGTATTGAATGTGAAGCAGGGTGTTGTGCATTGTTGGTGCTATGGTTAGAAAATAGTTTGCTAAAATAATTTGACCTAACTTTATTAAACACAGGCTTTGTCCACAGAACGAAGCAGGTTATGCGTCACAGTACCTCTAACTGCTTGCAGGGAGCTGTTGGCCTCATTTCCAGCTCCAGGGCTTTATTCTTGGCTCCTACAGTAGCTCCTACATTCAAATTTCAAAGCAATCCTTGTTTGGCTTGGGTGAAGCTGTTCCATTCATCCTGTGTGTGAAATAAGCCGTTTTAGGTCTCTTACCCCTCACCTTAAGCAAACCTTTCTTTTTGCTTAAGGCAATGACCACATTGGGGATATCCGCTATCTGTGACATCAGTGAGAGCTAAAATTAGAACAAACCGACATCACTATTTAAAACTTCTGCCATGCTTAATATGAGCATCCACCACTGTTATAGCCACTCTGCTACAATAGTTTCTTACAATTGCTGTTTCTTGTAAAGGGAGAAGAAGATGATGAAGCTAAGCGAAATGCCAGAGTGAGTCAGGAGAGGCAGAGGACACTTGACAGGCTTCGCAGCCTCAAACAGGTGACAACTTAACACAAACACTCTCCTTCTGTTTAACTGCACCATCCTCTTCTGAAGAGGAACCTTGACTGAATCCTCCTCTTCCTCAAAGAACAATGAATAGGAAACCTTATTTTAGTTGAAAGATTGTTTTGTGTTCCTCCATAGTGTTTAGCATTTTTTAAGGTTCTTATGCTGTTGCAGTGACATCATTATTCTATAGCCAGCACATTGTGCAGTCAGCATTTACATAATCATGATATGTTAAAGCAAAAACACGTACAGTCTTACTTAAACTAAACTCAGTCCTCATTTACCAGCCTCAGTGCTGACAGTTTTTTTTCTTGCTGCATCCCCACACAGCGTTATCCAGGCCAGGTGACTGTGAAGTCAAGCCGCCTGCGCCTGAGTCAGACTCACAGTCGGAGGCGTGCCGGGCAGCAGCCCAGCACCCAGGCTGCCAGCGTTCAGACCGACTGCATCTCAGATCTCCCAGAACTCGCTGGTCCTCTCCCGCCAGAAGCCTGCAGCTGTGAGAGCGTGTCTTTACCTGTAGTCGATCTCCAAAGCCTCGATTCTTCACCTCCCTTTCTCTCGCTGCCTCCCCTATCAGCTACACCATCCAATTTTTCACTGGGTCCACCTCCTCCTCCCCCTCCCCCTCCTCCTCCCCCACCTCCTCCACCGCTCCCCACCTCAGAGGACGAACAGCAAAAGAACCCCACAGGCGTCCCGGTGCGACACCAAAAAACTGAGTCTGAATCCAGCTCGCTGCCGCTGGCTCCATTTTCCCCTCGATTCTTTGACAGCAGCCAGTTGTTAACGGCGAGGAAGAAGCTGCGGAAGACGGCCTCTCTGGACTCATCGCAGTGGAGGAGAGGTGAGCAGGGAACTTTTTTGGTGCTCTTCTGGTAGAGACCGTCATGGCTGGTTAATACTGTAGATGTTTAATTTAAGACAGCAAACACTCGTTAGGTGCCTGCTTTGAAATTAGGTCATTTTTACCTTTTTGTCCTGTCTCCCTCCCCTCACCGGTCACAGCAGGTGACTGCCCCTCCTTTAGCCTGGTTCTGCCGGAGGTTTCTTCCTGTTAAAGGGAGTTTTTCCTTCCCGTTGTTGCCAAGTGCTTGCTCATTAGGGGGTCATCTGATTATTGGGTTTTCTCTGTATTATTGTAGGGTCTTTAGCGTACAATATAAAGCACCTTGAGGTGACTGTTAAACATGGTGACCATGTGAGGCTAACTGTCTCGACCTTGTGTTCTCAGCAAGCTCTCCCATGGATGAGGTGCTGGCCTCTCTCAAACGGGGCAGTTTCCACCTGAGGAAGGCTGAGCTGCGGGTTCTGGGCCCTGATCCGGATGACGACAGCAACAATATCCTGGCTCAGATCCGACAGGGCGTCCGTCTGAGGAAGGTACGAACCCGACCGGAGCAGCAGCATCATCCTAAAAGCTTTCCCCACTCAGCCGACGCTCTGACCCGCAGCATCCACGAGGCTCTGAGGAGAATCAAAGAGGCCTCTCCAGAGTCTGAGTCAGAGGATGAAGGTCTTCCCTGCACTGACTGGGAAAACTAACGTCATTCATCAGAAGAATCTTTTAACCCAAACTTTTTATTTTATTTTATTTTTTTTGTGTGTGTATTTTTACACACAGAGTCAAAACAAAGTGAAACCAAGTTAAGCCAGGGTTAAATCACCTGGAGATTTCTTGGTGCAATTTGAACAAATACCCTTGATTTTACTTTTTTTTTCTTTTATATATCTATTAGAAGTTTTTTTTCATACTCATGTATGCTGTTTGTAAAGACGGACCACTAATCTTTTTTTTTTTATGTCATTGCTGTGGCTCTGGGCGAGGATACAACCTCTAACCTCTCATCACGTCTGAATCGTACTGTAGCTCGCTGTGACAGGGTTGTGGTAGGAGATGAGTTTTGCTCACGGTAATGGTAAACATTCAGTCTGAGCTCCTCACTGAATACGTTTACATTTTACTACACAACAAGCATTTGTACTGTACATCTTACATTTTAAAGGATGAGATTGAGTACACACGAGTGGTATTAACATTCCTATTTACAGAATCGCCAAACTTTGACTTTAACATGCAAATTTGAGACAATGATTTGTGTATCTGGCAAATAATTCATGCATTTTTTGTTGTTGTTGTTGTCAGAATCAGTTTGAATGTCCAGCATTTGATTTAGGGCGTTAGAACTCTGGTTTCAGTATAAAATGCCACAAAGGCAGTTAGAAATAACCCAGTCATCCATACATCTGTAAAGTCACTGTTTACCTGCACCGCTCACAGGATGAGACAGCCCAACTTGTAGATTTGCTGCTCCACAGCTATTTACCCTGTGAGAACAACAGACCTGGGGCCAGATTTACTAAATGTGATGCTGCAATCACAAGAATGTGCTGATAGACAAATTTGCAGGGATTCCATTGACAATGTGCAGGTTTATGAGTATGCACGTGTAGAGTTCTTCTCAGTAACCAATGCCGTTTCCTGAGGGCCGTATAAATTAGTAGGTCAGAAACCTGCAGCACTGATGAGGGAGCGAACCTACCAACTGAAAGAATACAGAGTAAGTGCAGGTTTTATGGATGTTCTTCTCTCTCAGACAGCATGGTAATTCAAATCAAGGACAGGCAGCTGAAGGAGAATCGATGTTTGATACAAAGGTGAGCTCTTCTGTCAGGACTCAGCCACAGTCAGAGCCTTGTTTTCTTTTCTGCATGCTGTTTGAGGCTGCAGCTTTAAGGTCAAGGAAGAGACTCAAACAGGTTCTAAATAAATAAAGGGGCAAAATTCTGAGAAAAAGAACTAAACTTTTGAGATAAGAGTTGTAAATTAACATGTATAAAAGTGGCACATTTACAGGAAAAAAGTGGGAAATGTGTGAGGAAATGATGCCAATCTGTGGATAAATTTAAGAGAAAGGAAACTTGCAAATATGAGGAAAAAGTGGAAAATCTAAGAAAAAAACAGATTTACAAGGAAAAGTGTAAATTTATAAGAAAAACCTGCATATTATGAGAAAGTGTGCAAATTTTTAAGAAAGTTTTTTTAAAAATCTGGGTGGAAAAAACTTTTTGATGGGGGAAAAAAACTTGAAAATTACAAGAAAAAGTGGCAAATTTATGAGAAAAAAAGAATCTGTTGTTTCAGATTTCAAGATTAAGTTGGAAAGAGCCGCATATTTGAACTCCTGGGATCGATAAACCATACCAGATGTTATTAGAACAGCAGCACCAACTTTTTCCAAGCGTCTCTTTAAGGCAGAGACAAACGCCATGCCTACTCTCATTAAAACTCTCACCTGTACAAACAGCACTGGGCTCCATGCGCAGCTGGCTGTGAAACGAGTGTGCAGGGATCGTCTGCAAAGTGCTGTAAGTGAAAAACAAAATGCGTACATATTCAGTAATAACTTGGCTCTCGTACAGTGTCACCAACATATAGGGGCCTTTAGATTCTTTGTGGTCCGTTACAGCAATTTGAAGTGTTAAAAATAGAAAATGTTCAGACCAAAGCGGCGTATGAGGAAATGCTAATAAATGTTCAATTACAGAAGATCAAATGTGTGAATTTCCTTCCAACTGAACCTTAGAAAGTGAAGCGATGTGGCGCTTTGACTCAAACAAAAAGTGCCAATAGTTTTTTTTTTTCTTTTGTCCTCTGAGCTCGAAACTCCTGCAAATGCAAATGTGATAAAGCCGACCGCAAAATTAGCTGCCCACGCCTTTCAGTTATTAACTTAAAAGTAAGGGCGTTTAGTGCCGATGCAGACCCACAGGAAATCTGGCCCCTGGTGTTCCTGTCATAGTCACACTGTAACACTGTAATTATGAGCTGTAGTTTTGCATAACAAGCTTTGTCTGTTGTGCGTCCATTTCTTTTAGAAGGATGCAGTTAACACCAGGTCAGTATTTTGATTTCAGCTCCATTCGAAGTGTAAATGAGTACTTGAATGTAGTGCTGGATGTTTTCTGTGTTTGGCAGATTTTACTGTCCACCTCAGAGATTGGAAAAACATGTTGGACTTTCTGTTGGACATGTGGACCAGATTGCCCCTTCATTTATTACTTTGGTCTTGATTCTTGAATGGAGCTCTGCTGTTCAGATACTACGACTAGAGATGAGCAGAGAATTTATAGGAATTCACAGATGGTGAAATTCTAGACCGATACCATTATTTAAAATAACAGTTTGGCTGATTTTTTCTTTTTCTGTTTGCGCTAGCAAACAAATGAATTTTCATTTTAAATTATAAATACTTTGTTTTAAAGCCTTTCACCTCTACTGGTGCAAAATTGATCTGGCATGACAGATAAATATCAGCCACTGATATCTGTTTTTTTTTTTTGCCAGTATCAGTCAAGAGAAGCCGCTATTGGCTAGTGGTCTGCCATTTGGCTGATTTGTTTTGTTTTGTTTTTTCAGATTTTTCTCCTTCATTCTGATTGTAGTTTCTAGCATGTGACAATTAGCAGCACATTAGATAACCGTAACCTGGGTATCTGATGGATCTGAAGACTTTGTGGTGGTGGGTGTGTGTTTTTTTTTTCTTTTTTGTTTTTGTGTTTGTTTTAACTCATAATCTGCACACGAATGATTAACAGATTAACACAAAGAAAATAACCAGCATATTATTTTGTAATAATTCCAGATGCTTTACATGGTGTGGCAGGGATCGGTAGAGGAGTGTTAGTTTGTGTTATGTTTCTATTTATTGTGCGGAGCTCGTTTGTTGTTTTCGCTGTTTCCTCACCCGAGAGATGCGCTCTCGTCCCACTGCCTTCTTTTATGAAAGATGTTTTCCAAGCTTGATTACTTACCTTATTTACTGGAGTTGTTGTTTGCGTTGTTGCGTGTGTGTGTGTGTGTGTGTATGTGTGTGTATGTGTGGTTTTGTTTTGTTTTTTGGTTTGGTTTGCTTGTTTTGTTTTTTAATGTCTGCTGAGAAAACCTGTTTTTAACTGTAGAACTGCATCCACATTTTCCTGTATTTAATAAGCCATGCACTGAGTACTCAGTACTCCTGTGTTTAAATGATGAACAGTTTAGCTTAACAGAAAGACTGGAAACAGCTGGCCTGCCTCTGTTAAAAGAAAAGTAACACTTAGTGAGCTTTAGGGGTTAAAATTTTCTTTATAATGTAATAATCTGGACTGTTTGGCTGGTTTTACACACAGAGCATCAAATTCTGAAACAAACTAGCCATTAATCTGATTGGACATGAAGACAGTTTGAGCAGTGCAGGTTTTGGTTTGTTCCTCATTTCAGATGCTTTCATTAAAAACATTTTGCTAGACCATCTTAAAAGTGGCTCCATGGTGTAGCAGCTCATGCATTCGCCTAACAAGCGAAAGAACCCCAGAGGAGACGGTAGTCGCTGGCACCCCATTCTCTTCAGATGATGTTGCAGGCATCATAAACATTTGGCGACTCCAGGCTCTTCACGCCTGTCACAGGTGCTCAGTTTGAACCTCTCATCTGTGAAGAGAACAAGTGCCAAGCAGGTGAAATGGATTCACAATAGTTTATGCTTCCTAACTGGAAGCTCTGATATCCCTAATGTTTAAATGACTTTGTAAGGGTCAAGTGATCCTTTAAAGAAAATAGTTTAATGCTACCTTGTGCCGCTCCATATCTCAACTTTATGTGGCTTGTCCTTTACGGCAGCCGCAGCTAAAGCTGAAAGGATGTTGTAGAGAAACCATAAACAAAATCATGAATTGATAGTCGTTCTAGAGTGACATATCAGTGACTTAAGTATCTTTGGGGATTTTGTTTTCTGATCACACCCCATGAAGCCAGACTGATTATCAGCAGACTGATGTTATCAATTTCCTGGTCTGTTAGTATCTGTATTTGTAACGGCTGAAAAATGACCAAGTAAAGAAAGGAGAAACACCCTTCAACTGAGTGTTGGTTGCACAGTTTGTCCACCAGAGAGCGCTCTGCAACTTCCAGCTGATGCAAGCGGAGTTAGGCAGAGCCAAAATAACTACACATAGCAAATGTCAGGGAAATCTGTTTCCTGTGTCTGAATACCAGAGTTTTAAAATCGCCAAATATCTTTATCAATATCGCTCTTAAAAATCTTGTATGAGTCAGGCTCTATCCCAGTCTTTATGCTAAGCTAAGCTAACTGTAGCATTATATTTTATGCATACTGTATAACAGGAAGACAACTGACAGAGCAAGACTGCTGCTAAGTGTTAAAATCATCATGAATAATTTGCACGCAGTTCCTCCTCAGCCACACTTTAAAGATATTTGTGTGAGTGTAAACCTTTGGCAGCGGATGATTTGACTCGTTTGTTTTTTTTGTTAACTTCTTCCTTTGAACATTTGTGGAGTTCAGATTCCACCCTGAGCTCATCGCCAGTTTGACCTTTACAACCTTATGCATGTGATGGGTTTGAGGGCAAACCCGTCACAACGTAAGTGCAATAACAAAGATTGGGGGAGGGGAGTCATTTTAAGAGTGATACTGTAATGAAATGTAAATCATGAAAAATATATCCGCATGCCTAAATGTATTGAAGTATTTATTTAAACTTCATATTTTAAAGAATTTTTAAAGCGTACAAATATAAATGTTCAATGTTTTTTTTTTTTGTTTGTTTCCTATCATGACATTCCTCTCTGCTTTCTCAAGGCCATTTATATAAATATGTATATTTTTTCCTTTCAAAATAAAATGAAGCACCTAAATGTTATCTTTGAATCTCACTTTGTGTTTAAATTACTGCCCTCTGTTCTTAGTGTTTATGAGCAGCGTATGAACTTTTAATAAGTGGTTTATAGCTTTAATTTTGCTGCTGGATTAACAGGTGACAAAAATACTTGTGAATTCTTTTTAAGCTAACAATTGCTGTGTGGCAGGGATCCAGAGGGAGGATATGTGGTGGCACCATCAACATATGCTGTATTATTCTAGATAACATTACCCAGCAGTATAAAAGTAATTAGACTGAAGTTCACCCCAAATGATGGACGGGTCATCCCCATCACCCAGACTCTGCTTCCTCTATGGAAGGTGTGTCGTGGGATTGAGCAGATCCTTGAACTACGACTGGCTAAGTCCTCAGTTGAAGTCAGCAGCACTCCATCCCCACTGTACACAGTGTGGGTGGTAAGCTGCTTCCCCTCCTGAGTTGCATTATGGTTTTCCAGAATTGCTTCTAAGATGACCGAAGCTCTTGCTCCATGGCCTCACTGAACTCCTCCCACATCACTTTTTGCTTCATCCACAGCCAGCGCTGCACTCTGCTTGGCCTGCCGGTACCTGTGAGCTGCCTCCAGAGCTAACAAAGCTGCTGGGACTCCTTCAGCTCGATGGCGCCCTTCAACTTCGGCATCCACCGTCTGTTTTGAGAAGTACAAAACATTTTCTTGAAAACACCATAAGAACCACGCAAGCTCGCTCGAGTTATAGACATTCCTGTAATAAATGCAGGGTTCACCTGACATGGATGGGACTGAAATATTGCTATTATTTGAAACAAGCTTGGAAAGACTGAAATATGATATAAGCTCAAATTTAACCAGGCAAGTGTAACTTCAGTCAGGTTTATTTATGAAGGTATGGGTTGGTTTACTGTGTCAGCAATCACCTGTCAGATTGTGAAGGGAAAAAAACAACTGCAGGGTTTTCTTTTGGTTTTCTTTTATTATAAACTCAAAATTACAATTTGTGTCTGTAAGCATGTGGTTTAATCAACATTTCAAAGTCTTATTCAAATGTTTTTTTTTGTTTTTGTTTTTCCCTTTACAGCACAAAATCCATCCAAGTGTCCCAAATGTACCCGCACTAACAACAAGCCCTTAAATAGTGTTCCTCAGGTGTACACACTGAATTGTATTCCTCTCATTTTTGGCAATAGTAAATCCCACCAAATAAAAAGTACCGCTTAGTTAGCTACCATTGATGCATGTCTGTACCAAAGGCAACATCAGCAAATATTCAAACCTGTACAGGAAAACATTATTTGGCAAACCAAAAAAAAAAAAAAAAAAAGGAAAAGATTAACTGCAAAGTCCTACCTGCCCTCACCTGCTGCGTTTTCCTCTTTCCTTTGATAAATAGCTCAATATTGCCATTTTTTTTCTCTTAAAAGCAAACATCTTGACAAACACGTACCACATGATAAAAAAGATTAAGTGAAAATGAGATGTAAATAAAGATACTTTGATTTTGTACAACTTACATCATAATCATAACAATCATCACAAATTTATGTAATAAATTTTTTTTAAAAAAAGAAAGGATTCAATCATTGCACTTTAAGATGCAACAGAAACAAAGAGGGAAAATAAAACATCTGATTCACCCACACACACAAACACACAAGTGCACTATGAATCTGTTATAGCCTTAAAAAAAGTGTATAGAAAGAAAGACGTTTGAGTAAAATCCCGCCTCGATGTCTAAACGTATCCGAGAGGAGGAGTAAAATTACCTGAAAGTGAGAGTGGAAAGTGTTTGTTTTTTTTGTTTTGTTTTTTTAAACCCTCTGGTGCTGCCCTTTTGTATTGCTCATGTATTTTAGACGAATATTCGACATACTGACGTCCTCTTCGCGTCGAGTCCACGCAGCGAGTAACTGAATGGATCTCAGAGTTTATTTGGCTGACGGTGACGTGGGATTTAATAAAGATTTGTGCCTGGAAAAAGTCAGGAGAAAAAACGAAAAAGAAAAAGGAGAACAATCACCGACTCTTGAGTGGCTGCATCTGAATGCACAGCGAATGTCGTCCTTATAGAAAAGTTTCTGTGAGCGAGGAAAGAAACTGCAAAACAAAAAGTTTCTGTGGATTAATCCAGAGTGGAGCGGCGGGGAAGGCTTCGCTTGGCTGTTTGTAAACGATGTGAGCGTGGACGTAGCAACGTGTGTGTACCGTTAACGTATGAAGTCATGTGTAAACTTTTACACGCATGTGGGAGAGAAAAAAGAAAAAGAATTCAAGTTGTCAGTGAGCTCGTGAGTGCCGACATGCAGTAAAATGCAGGTGACGTCTTCCTTAATGCGGCTGGCGGAGCGCCGGCTGGCGTGTCGGTGGAGGTGGTGGCACGTTCTTCCTCTCTCTCTCGCTCTCTCTCTCTCTCTAGCTGCCTTCCAGCAGCTTGGCCAGGGCGTCCCGCAGCTCGTTCAGCTCAAAGAGTTTGCTGTCCAGCAGCTCCAGCAGGGAGCGCAGGCTCTTGCGAAAGGCCTCTTGCTCCAAATGGTTGCTCTCCAGACGCTGCTCCAGATCGCTCAGCTGGGCCTCCAGCGTCTGGTTTCTCAACTCCGTCCCCTGATAGAGACAACAGACAGAATTTTTTTGAATGTCCATTTTTAGATTCATATTTTTAGTTTGCGACTCTTTTGAAAATCCTTATTTATCTTAAACTTAAAAGACTGACGCAGCCATCGTGACATCACCCATTAGCCTTTTCTTTCTGTGATGCCATGACAGGTGGATGATCTGGCTCCATCTCGCCCTAGCCCAAGCATCCTCCTCTGTCTTCAGCCAACAGTAGCGGTCTCCGCCGGCACCTCGCTGGTCAACAGCACCGGTGGCAGTTATTAACCCGGGCCTCAATCGAACCAGTGTGGAAATCTTATTGATGAACTGCATGTTTGATTTTCCAAAGATTTTACGTTGGATGCCCTTCCTAACACAACCCTCCCCCATTTATCCGGGCACTAGGAGTACACTGGCTTGTGGGCCCCCGTGGATGGGTTCAAATAACGCCATTAAGAGGCTCTAAAAGGCAACGACAGCACAAACACAGCCCAGTGACTTGCAGACATAGAGCTCAGACAACCTGCCAATCAGCATGGACACACCCCTAACTGCAACGTCCACGTGGATGAGTTATAAAAAACTTCAGTTGTTATAAAGAGGGCATTATCCACAGAGGCCAAAGCTTTATTTTGTACCAAGCTATAAACCGTTTATCTAATGCTGTAAAGCTAGCCGTTTTTAACATGAGACACTATGGGGATTAACTCACTTTTGGAAAAAGCCTCAAGTGGCCACAAGAGAAACTGCCATTTTTTGGGCAATCCGTATTGGGTGGGACACGGCCATCCAAAGAGCAATATTATCCTCTGCAGGCAATAAAAATGAAGTAAATTCAAAGTGGCCATGTCCCTAACTCTAGTACCCACTGTATAATTGTTATGAAGGGGGATCTATCTACTGAGGCCAAAACCATTTTCATACCAGGCTGTAAACATGCTTTTTAATGTTGTGAAGTTGGGCATTTTAACATGGAAGTCCCTTTTGGAGTCTGCCTCAAGTGGCCACAAGAAGAACTGCAGCTGTTGACACTTCAGTGTTGGCTTCATTTGTCAGCTCCACAGGCTGCTGCTTGCTTCCCCTCCTCAGCTCATCCACAGTCTGAAACAAGCTCATTTAACCCCCTCTCTCTTTAAGGCCTCCCTCACTTGTCTGTTCTGATTGGCTGCCCCTCACCTGGTTTCCAAGAACAGAACCAAATGTTTTATCATCACTTGGTTCTCTGTCACCGTGTGGCATAGCATGTTTTGCAAAAATTCATATCAAACGTGAACTGATTGATTTTGTTATATTGGTTAATACTGGCCTTAATTATATGGAAATGGCAACTCTGTAACCAATCTGGCACTGGTCTCTGGACTGGTTATAGATGGAGTCATTTTTCCCCTCAACTGTTCATATTTACAGACTGCATTAAATGACTTCAGTACAGTGCGTTACTCACCTGTAGCTTCTGTGTGAGGGAGTCTCTTTGAGACCTAAACTCATTGGCACTCTCCACCTCTGCTTTGAGTCTTTCCAGCTCCTGCAAGTATGACCAGAAAGAGTCAACAGATCAGAGCAGATGGTTACAGTACCAATCAAAGTCTGGGCATACAAATTATCTGACTTCAACACTGTAGGATGAACAAACACTCGCCGTACCTCCTCTTTGGCCTTCAAAGCCAACTCCAGCTCTTCTATTGTTCGGTTGAGTTCAGTCTTTTGAGATTTAATCCCCGTTGTTTGGCCGCTCACGCACTCCAGCTCCGTCACCTGCAATCAACAGAAAGAAAAAGCATCCAGACGCAGTAAAATGGGATCATGCAGTCAGTACCTGTACTGCTGTGTGCAGTGAGGGTACCCGTTTGTGTAGCCTCTCGGCTTCTTCCTGATAGGCTGCCAGCTGCTGTTTCCACTGTTTGACGTTGGCTGTAGATTCGAGAAGAGCCGCCGTCAGTTTGGCATTGTTTCCCTTCAGCGCCGCAAGCTCCGCCTCCCAGTGCTTATTGATGCTGGATGAACTGAAAATGGAGAAAGGAACAGCGGGATTATGTGGAAAGGGTGAAAATGGCCATGGTAATTTTCTTAAGCCCACAGTGACACAGTTGTCCTGGATTCAAACCCAGTAACCAAATCCAGATCAATATTTATTATTTATTGATCTGGAGCTTCAAACCAAAAAAAAAAAAAAAAGGAACTGAGTATTATTTGAGCCTATAATGATCCGTGGAGCTCTTTAGTTCATCCACTGTATGAAACAAGACATTATTACACTTCTCAGTTCAGGCCAAATTTCTTCAGATTTTTCAAAACCTTTTGTTTCTCATAAGCATCCTCTGTACGGGTAGTTTTCACGCCCTTTCCTCCCTTTGAGCCACATTTCTTCTGACTGGATGCCCCTAATAAGTAGCTTTGAACAGCAGGTGGGTGGGGCTGCAGAAAGGCCCCCCCTTGACAAAAGGTATCTTCCAACCTCCAAAGCTTCTCTCTCTGTGCCCTGCAGAGCTGACCACCATCAATAATTCTTTATCTTTCAGGCTACCAGACTCTTTAATATGAATGAAGATACAGCTCGTGATGTGTTTTCCATGTAACCATTACATGCCTGATGAAGTTTTTTTTTTTTTTTTAAACTACTTCACAGCTGCACTGAATTGCCTTTAGTTTGAACTTAAAGTGCTAAAAAAGTGACGTGTGATGTAACCTTTGCATAGAACTTGGTTCATTTACACTGCAGACTGCGATCACGTCACCAGTATGTTCTTAACTGTCAAGAGAAGACCCTTCTCTGTCAAATGAGCTCTGGTTTACCTGTGTGAGAAGGGCAGTGCATTCTGGGAAGGCTCTGCTCTGGGTTCAGGGTGCTGAGGTGTGTCTGGCGTGACTCTGTCATTGTCTGTACCATTGATGCTCTCTGAGGTCAAAGGTGACTGCAGATCACCTGGGGCTGACTCCTGATTTGGCACGTTTGTGAAAGTGAAGGGGAAAAAAAAAAGTCAGTTCAACACTTTGAGAAATTCATGCTGAGAGTTAAGAGGAAAAGACTGACACCACGCACAGCTGTGAGTTAAATATGAAGCTACAACCAATTAGATTAGGTTAAAGAGAAGCTGGGAAGAGAAGGAAACAGGAAAAGGAAAACACCAATTGGGGAAGACTTGGGGGGGCGGGGTCTAAGCCACAAAAGTGATTTTTTTTCCATTTGTCTTTACCTTCTTTTTAATGGGTTTGTTGACTGACAACACATTCCTTTTTACGGTGCCACCCTGAGGAGGAATCATCAGGGAGAGCAAAAGAGGGCAGAACAGATTTCATCTTATTTCCAGCTCCATGTTTCTGTCCTCAAAAGCAAGTAGAGTAGCTTTGCATGATTCACAGTTCAAAATCATCCTTATTCATCTTATCTAATACTGGGCCTTTGTGCAAACAAGCAAAAAACAAGATGGTTTTGCTCCTCTGTGCTCAGAGCTCACAGACACGACCACAGTAGGGATATCTACTTTAAAACAGCAGAGCCAGAAACAGATCATTTGGAGCACCCTGTAGATGATCTTTTTGCTCATTAAAAGGTAGAATAGATCCCATTAAGCAGACAGCCAGACTTATTTCATGCTAATTTTCTCTTATGTCAGCTTATAACCTGTGCTACCAGTTGTTGATCTGAGGGGCGCTTTTTATTTCTCACTCCTTGTATGAGCTACGTTAGTGTAGTCACGGTTAGCATTATAGCAGCTGCTAGCTGCTGTTCCTCACTGGGATTCTTTGGATCATGTTAACTAGCAAAAGCTACCACATGTCTATGAATTTGTAGGTTACCTGTGGCTTAATGATCTAATAAAGGATAAAAGGCCCATATATAAATTTAAACCTCAAACTATTGTATGTCATCTACAAACCCAATACCAAAGGGGCGCTGTGTAAAATATAAATAAAAACAGAATGCAACAGATTCACAATAGAAAAAATATCAAATGTTTAAACTGATGAAATGTACAATTTTAAGAAAAGAAGCTGCTTTTGAATTTGATGGCAGCAACACATCTTTAAAAAGTTGTGACAGGAACAACAAAAGACTGCAAAAGTAAGTGATACTAAAAAGAAACCGCTGAACAAACATTTTAAAAATTGTGTGTATCACAAGATTCAGAAAATCTGTGTCCAAGGGACAAGGCTGAAAGTTAGTATTGAATACCCGTGATCTTTGGGCACTCAGGCGGCACTATTTCAAAAACAGACGTGATTCTGACAGAGAAATCACTGCATGTGCTCAGGAACCATCCATCCATCCATCCATCCATTTACTTCTGCTTATCTGGGGCCGGGTCATGGGGGCAGCAGCCTAAGCAGACAAACCCAGACCTCCCTCTCCGTAGCCATCTCCTCCAGCTTATCTGGGGGAAACACCAAGGCGTTCCTAGGCCAGCTGAGAGTTATAATCTCTCCAATGTATCCTGGGTCTGCCCTGGGTCCTCCTCCCTGTAGGACATGCCAGGCACCCAAGAGGCATCCTAGTCAGATGCCCGAACCACCTCATGCTCCTTTCAATGTGGAGGAGTAGCAGCTCTACTTTAAGCCCCTCTCGAATGACTGCACTCCTCACTTTATCCCTAAGGGAGAGGCCAGCCACCCTTTGGAGGAAGCTCATCTCCGCCGCTTGTATCTGCGATCTTGTTCTTTCTGTCAATACCCAAAGCTCATATATTGACTGGTGGGTCCACCCTTTTCCGTTTGAGGACCATGGTCTCACATTTAGAGGTGCTAATTCTCATACCAGCTGCTTCACACTCAGCTGCAAACCCCTCCAGTGTCAGCTGGCGGCCACCACCTGATGAAGCCAACAGGACCACATCATCTGCAAAAAGCAGAGATGAGATTCTGAGGCCACCAATTCGGAAGCCTTCCACTACTTGGCTACCCCTAGAAATTATGTCCATAACAACAATGAACACAATCGGTGACAAAGGGCATCTGGTGGGGTCCAAAACCCAATGGAAATGGGTCCAACTTATTGCCAGCAATGTGGACCAAGCTCTCGCTGCAGTTGTACAGTTGTACAGGGACTGAATGGCCTGTAACAATGGGCCAGACACCCCATACTCCCATAGTACTCTCCACATGATGCCCTGAGGGACGCAGTCGAATGCTTTGTCTAGGTCCACAAAGTGTGGACATGTGGACTGGATGGGCAAACTCCCACAAACTGTCAGATATCTTGAAAGGATAAAGAGCTGGTCCAGTGTTCCACGACCAGGATGAAAACTGCATTGTTCCTGAGGTTCAACTAACAGATGTTCTCGGGTGAGCTGAGGGTGTGATTCCCACGATAGTTGAAGGACACCCTCTGGTCCCACTTCTTAATGATAGGGACCACCATCCCAGTCCAGAAGAACCACCTCAGATCTCCATGAAATGTTGCAGAGGCGTGTCAACCAAGACAGCCCTACAACATCCAGAGCATTCTGGAACTCAGGGTGAATCTTGTCCACGCCAGGGGCGCTGCCAACAAGGAGTTGTTTAACTACCTCAGTGACCTCACCCCCAGTGATGGGCAAATCGTCCCCCTCATCAACAGACTCCGTTTCCTCTACAGAAGGCGTGTCAGTGGGATTAAGGAGGTTCCTGTATTCCTTCCACTGCCCGACTATATCCTCAGATGAAGTCAGCAGCACCCCACCCGCACTATAGACCGTGTGGGTAGAGAACTGCTTTCCCCTCTCAAGTCGCATGACGGTTTGCCAGAATCACTTCGAGGTAGTCCAAAAGTCTTTTTCCATGGCCTCACCGAACTCTTCAGACACCCGAGTTTTTGCTTCAGCCACCACCCAAGCCGCATTCCACTTGGGCTGCTGAGGGTTCCAGAAATCACTTTTAACATAATTTTCTGTGCCATCCACAAATGTAGGTTAAAGCTCTATCATGCAAAGAAGAAGATCCACAAAGGCCGCCATCTTCTCTGGGCCAAAGCTCATTTTAAAATAGACTGAGGCAAAGTGGAAAACTGTTCTGTGGTCAGATGAATCAAAAATTACTTTTGGAAAACATGGATGTCACATCCTCTGGACTAACAAGCAGAGGGATCAATCGTCCAGCTTGTTATTAGGGCTCAGTTCAAAAGCTTCCATCTCCGATGATATGGGGTGCTTTAGTGCCTATGGAAGCTGGACGCCTCACAGGCACCAATGTGGCTGAATTAAAACAATTCTACAAAGAAGGGTGGGGCAAACACAGCTTCCCAGCTGTTTTAGAATTGGGCTTGTATCACAACATGTTGCCTGCACTTCTAAATTCTTTTAATTGGAAATGTATATGTATATATTATAAAATGCACAGACAGAGGCACTGGTAGTATTTCTAGAGTTTGTTACCTGAGAGGGCGTGCTGGTGAGCTCCATCTTCTCCTGAGACTTCTCCTTGGCTAACCGCGCCGCCTCCTTGAACTCTGCAAACTTATCTGCAAACTGAAATAACAGGAGCAGCTGATACTACAGCACAGCTGACAACTGAGCAGCGAGGTTCAGTTTCTGATAGGGCATCCACAGTTTCTCACCTTGACCAAGTGGCTCTCTGATGAGAAGCCGAGGCCGTAGACAGTGTTGGCCCGGCTGTCCGCCCACTGGCCAAACTTTTGCGATGTCTTGGTGAACGTCATGTTAGGGGTGATGGTGCTATTGATAATGGCCTGTTGGGGAAAAATGAGCATGACATGGAGTCCCAATAGAACATCATAATCAAATGTAAACATGAAGAGTTTGTTAAAGCCAAAGAATAGTTACAGCTGCTTTAGACAAGCAATGGAAGGCTGTTATCTACAGATGAGTGGTGTGCTTCTTCTATAGGTGCAGGTTGGTATTCCCTTGGTGTGGTTAACAGAAAAGTGTCAATAAGGTGTCTTCAGCTGACAGTAATGAGATTTTAGAGCTAAAGAAAAAAATAACTGCTGATATAAATTCGCTTCAGTTCAGGGCAGTTAACAAGGTCAGCTTGCTTGCTTTTTTTTGAGCTTTCTATAGTATCACATGACTCCATCAAACTGATCCTGGGCACGTGCCTGGCAGTCAGGACTTAGCCTGAAAGAGTGACGTGGGCCCATCCTCCTATAGCCCTGCCACCCATAAGAGGAGCTGTAGGGATCCAGAGCAGTGTGGATTTGGGTGGCTGTCAGGGGCAGATCCCCGATCCACCGGTTTCTTTTATGTGACAGTGGCTGGGCTCTACCACTGGAATATTATCAAAGTATGACTAGGATTTTAATTAATCCATGGGCAAGTGCATGAGGGTCTGGATGAAAGGGTGTACGGGAGGCTGCATGCAAAGCAAGCAGCAACATCCTGGGCTAAAAAATGAAGCCAGTGCAAAAGTATAAAAAAATTAACTTTTGGCTGACTGAAGTGATTCAATCCCAATAGAGTCCAGTGTTAAAATAATGAATTTGATCAATAAAATAAACACGCTTACAACCCGGTACAAGAATGGTCTTGATTTTTATAGTTTCCATCTTCATAAAAACTGCACCAATAACCGATAGCTGTCTGCTTTGCCTCATCTTTGCTAATTCAAGTCATTGAACTGAACAATATGGCTTACTGTGTAGTACTGTAGTATCCAGTAAGTTTTTGACTCAGTTTTAGAAAGTAAAATTCTAATTCTTCCATACAGTTTACGGATGTAACCAAGTTTGCTTCTCTTCTAAATATGGTCACTTAAAAAAACAGCACAGCAGTGGCAAAAAACATTGAGGCTCTAAAATATAAAGTCCAGCAAACAATGGCGGATGTCCCCGTCACTAAGTCCATCTTTTATATGCAGTCTGTGAGGCAGACATCTGTGTACCCTCAAATTTGTTGTGACCACTACTTTATAAGTGCACATGGACATAGACAGCAAAACCTAAAAGGATGCTGAATTTAAAGAGAAGCTGTGTGAAGATGTGCATGGCTACCTGAGTCTGTACAACTGATCTTTAAAACAAGATAAACGCAATCAAATTTGCTGCAGTTCTTCTATGAAAATCACCCATAATTTGGGAAAATAATAATAAATAGACATGTCCACAGCTGTCTGTCTGCACATACGCAACAGAGTATCATTCCAGACTAAGACTGTGGATTGAAAACTTGGAATATGGTTCATGGGAATTTTATGGCTGCAGTCGTCTCTCACTGATAACCCAAGGTAAAGCTCCAAAAGAGGGCATAACTGGTGGAAAATACTAATTTTTCTTTCTCATCATTTATGTATTTACACTACCACAGAACAGTGGTTCCCATTAATTGAATAAGACAATTAACAGAAGGAAAGAGCAGAAACAAACATGCAAAATAAAGCTCAAACCAATTTGGCAGTGGCTATTTTTCAGTTTGTGATATCAATTTCCTGAACCACTTGGGGGCAGCAGAAACTACTGACAAACTTTTTAATTGATCCTATAAACAGTCGCTCATTTACCCAACCAGCAGCAGTCACGGAGGAACATTAGAACTATAATCCTGAGTGTGTTTAGCTGTTAAAAGCTCAGCACCAAGCAGCTGGTGCAGACTGCGTGTAGGAGAGTTTTTTGTTGTTGTTGAAAACATCTGCCTGTTGCTGCTGATGCAAGTGGATGAAAGTAGTAAATGTGCAGCCAAAAAATAGACTGAGCTCACTGTAAAGTTCTTAAAGCTCTTATTTCAAACATGTTATTAACACACAGATTACAACCACTGTGTTTCTAGGATCCATGGACATCCTGAAAAACATGTCAAAAGTTTGTTTCCTCTGGAATTTAGAAGGTAACACCAGCAGACGATCTGCCATTGTGTGTGTGTGTGTGTGTGTGTGTGTGTGTGTGTGTGTGTGTGTGTGTGTGTGTGTGTGTGTGTGTGTGTGTCTGCTGAGAAGCCTTGTTGTTGTCTGGATAATAATGTCCTCCAGTGCCAGCCCACCCAATTGCTGCTATTTCCAGCAGAGCACAGCTAACTTGCTGGTTTAACAGCAGCAGCACAATCACCCATAGAGGTTCTTGCATAACTATGCTAACTCCACCCCTGCACCTCGCTCAGGACTAAAATAATCACTGCCACATAGATGTGACAGGCCCGAGCTCGACTTCACTGCTCCAGGAGAGAAACCAGACTGAGGCACAGCAGTCAAAGAAGACGTGCTGACGGAAAGCTGGTGTTTCTGATTATTTAAATAATAAAACATCATTGATACACTTGGGTGAAATCCTTTACTTTTTGGGGGGTGACGTGTGGTGGATTAAAGGGTCTCAGAGATAAAAGTCAGTAGTTATTTGATGGCTGACCATTAGATATTTTTTATTTAGAAGCAAAGCAGGTGAGGAAATGAGACAAAACCCAGAGGATGCAGTTAAATATGTTAACACATCTTAAAACTAACATCCTGTACCAGCCGGGCTTAAGAACTAGCTTTACTTGTACGCACCTTAGACCCATCCAGACTGATGATTCGATAAACATTCCTGGTGCTATCGAAGAAGTAGGAGACTGTGACAGCGTGTTTACTTGTGGGAACCCAGTTCTTCTTGGTGCTCGGGTCGATCTGGAAGACGTGGGCCCGTGTACTGAAGATGGGCTGCTCTCTGCACAGAAATGGGAGGAAAAGGATGAGGGGGAAGGAGGCTTGGAATAATCAGAATCAGATTAGGATGTGAACACAGCTGTGAAGAGGAAAAACAGGTGAAATATGCACTTGTGAATGTTGTTCCTAAAAGGAAAATGCTAGTGTACTTTTGTGGGCCCACTCTCTCTAAGGGAGAGCCCACGCTGATCAGCCGAGTTTAGAAGTTAATGAGTGAGGTGAGCTTCTCATCCTCTGAGCTACTGGCAGGAAAACAGTTGTGGCTTTTTATCCCTTGCTGTTTGTGTCATCTCACAGCTCTTGTTGTGTAATTTCATTTCATTCAGAATTGTTTACGAGCACTGGCAGGAAATCCCATAGTTGTCTCCGTTACTATGGACTGCTCATCCGGATAAAAGGTTAATCCACATGTGGAGAACGGGCCCGTGTGTGTTCACAAGTTAATGTGACCTCATTCAAAAGGAGCATGAATGTCAGCTCAAAATTGTATCTGTGGACTGAGGCATTTTGCATCCATCTGGTAGATACTGAGATACCTCGCTGGATAATCCAAAACAATGATAAATCAGTCAGTAGTACTCACCCTCTGAATCTTTGCACAATGTTTTATGGTAGTCCGCCCAGCTGTAGGGACTAAAGTGGTGTACCAACCCACTGACACTGCCACAGCTAAAGCAAACGCGTGGACAGAAATATCCAGCGCTAAAAAAAAAGAAAAGAAAAAGAAATATCCAGCGCTGACCTGCCCTGCCACGGAAAGGAAGTGGAAGTCTTGACCAACACAATGAATCAGAAGACACCGTTTCTCAGACCTCTGCACATCCATAATTCACAGACCTGCTGTGTTGTTGCACTAGCAGATACTGAACAAGGAAGAAGAAAGGAAAAAAAAAAGAAAAAAGAAGCCAGCAGCCATTCACACAGAGCGAGTGTGTAAGCCTGTTCACCCACAAAGGTGTACATACTGCAAACATTAATATACTGTTTACAGTACAGACCATATTTATTTCCTCATAATGTCAATGAACCTTTGTAGTCAGCGGGTGATACAGTCAAGCCATCTCTATCATATTTGACACACAAGTTCCTGAGACCCCGACTTTATCGACTTTATTGACGCGTTGCTGAAAAATCTGTTGTATGGTATCTGACCCATGTCTTCTTTCACTAGTGGATTATCTGTGCACTTTCAGGCGGTCACAGGCCTTTGGATGCCAAAATGGATATCTTCATGTAGTAAGCCGAGACAGTATAAAACACTGATATAATGCATCATATCTGGATTCAAAACATCAACATATTGAGGGTGAAAGCGCTCATCTCAAGGCTTCATAGACCAATAGGTCGGCGTCACGGTGGCTACGTCCACCTTTTATACTGTCGATGGTAAAAGGCACAGACAGTAGCTGAGTTTCCTAATTTTGCATTCTTTTTATTCACCAGCAGGCGGCGACCCCTGTGGTAGCATAAAGACTTCTGACTGTAAAGAAGTCTGTGGGGCAGTTACCTTTTAGCTCGCTCGCTCTGTGACCTCAGTAAACAGTTTTCTGATGAGTTTATGAGCTCAGTTGCTGAATGGAGTATTGCGTCAATTTTGCAAATTGTAGTTATTCTAAGAATCGGAAAGGCAGCTTATCCAGTGATTGGATAGCGACTTTCATTCATAAGTTTCATCACATCACATCACATCCTTCTTCACAAACCACAAAGCGTGATGTCCTGGTGACTACATGTTGGCTTAGTAAGTCCCTATTTTTGCCATCTCTTTTCATTTTTCAAGTTATGCCACAAGTAGCACTTACATTGTTACTAATATTTAAATGTTTACTGCCTAACAGTAGAGTTCAGTTGAGCTCAGGCCTGTGAAACAGGCTGTGTGCAACTTGCAGAAATACGTGCAAGAAAAAATTAAGAAAGATTCGTTTAGCTTTAACATCAGGATGCATTTCCTGCTTTTTAATGCTCCATACTGCCAGGAGCTGCCTAATCCAGCCTATAGAAACAGAACATTATGAGTTGGTGATCTTGTATACTGAGATCATCAACTCAACATTCGTAACTATAACCAGAAAGCAATGTTTTGCTTGACTATGTGGAGTGATGATTTAACCTTTTGTTGATTGGTTGAAGCCTTCAAGTGGACTAAAATGTACACAGACGATTTTGTGGGAGATGAATTTTACATTAAATAAATGCAGGTCATTAAACTGTATGTGAGGCCTGTGAGGCAATTCTTTTTAAATTAAGCCTGACATCCCTGTTTAAGCTGTAGCATCATGCCGTATACTTCGCTTACACTAATTTTGCGCTTCGCACATAAAACGGGAACAGCATGTGGAGTAAAGGCTCGGCAGAAATTACAGAGGAGAAAAATGAGTTTCTGCCGCACGAATGAAGCTCGGACTAGAAAATGATTTGTACAGTCAACCATTATATCTGTGTTACACTGTGGAGGCATCTTTTATTCACTCGCTACTGCTCAACCTTAAAGCAACTCATTTAGTTTATCAGTGCAGTTCACACATTGTACCTGCATGGAGGCTAGCAACAAGAGAACCCCATTTTATTATTATTTTTAAATCTGTAAAGGTGAATATATGCTGAATACTGCTATACACACCGTGGGCAGCAAAAGTAAGCAAGGCTAAGTTAGTTAGCATGAACTTCCAAAATAATGGAGCTGACCAATGCACGATGCCTACACGGATGCAGAAAACCATCATCTCCACATGAGCAGAGTGACTGCGCCACTTCAGGGGATGATCGGACGACCTTAGGATCCTTTGGCAGGAAAGCTCTACAGCAAGGAAAAGCCGGTGAAGCTGCTGAGCAACTTGTCTGAGCAATTGTTGAGATGGGGATTAGACTTTAAAAAAAAAAACAGGCTTATCATTGGACTATCAGGATCATGTGGATCCAGATACACAAGGACGGCGGCTATGCTTCCATATTCGTTTGTCAGGTGCAGCCGTGGAGCTGCTTGCTGCTGATTGGCTGCCACTCCGTTCATTTTAAACACCACTTTCATAGTGGCACCTGTCATAGGCACAGCTCTACTTGACATGCCCGCGTGATTTCTGGCTGGAAAGGTAACAGGATGCCATATGTGAGTGTGTGCAGGCCGGTCTTGACCAGCAGGGTGCATGCTGAGTGAGGTGAGCAAATGAAGCCGCAGGTGACCTGGAGGCACCTGTGCAAACATACAGAGATCAGCAGACACTGGATGGCTTCCAAGCACTGCTATGGATGTAAAGCTCCCAGGGTCTTGGATTAAAAACAAGCTTTGACTGCTGCAACTGGTCACAGTGATGATGGAAATCCACAAGAAATGAAGAGAAGATTTGTTTTTGGGTTGTTTTTTTTGCTCTGAGTTGCACAATTTCTGCTTGGAAATGTCCCAGTTTGTCATTATTATCCAGAACATCCAAGTGTAGGACCTAAGTTTAAAATATTTTCAGAAATTTAGAATATTTCAGTGACGCCATAAAGATGGAGAATGTATCAACAGTGCAGAAACAACAATATTGTTAATAATTGGAAAAAATGTCATGTAGGGAGTGATCTTTTTCTTCAGCTTCTTAAGCGGGACATGCCAGAAAAAATTTAAGAACCACTGCGTTAGAATGTCAAGAGCTGCCAAAAACTTGATATATTACAGGGAGACTAACTGCTGTTATCACAGCTAACAAAAGGTAAAGCTGACAGTGACGTCTATAAATGTTTTGGTTAGCATATCTGATGCAGATATCATATCGACATGCAAAATGGGCATCACTTCCAGTGTGTACTGCATTAAGTCAGGGATCAGGGAGATCGTCTTTCACACTCTGGCCTCCCAGACAAAAATAAACATGCTCCTGAGAGAACTGCAGCTTCAGTCAAGTTATAATTAAGTCAACAAGCTGCTCAAGTTAGACAACAGATTTAACTGTGGTGACTAAATCTGGGTGTAGCCCAGCATCTTAACAAACTCTTTATTCCAACACTTTAATGCAGTTTTGGTTCTCAGAAGTCTATCTAGCAGGCTTTCAGGGAAAGTAGATACACTCTGTTGCAGGGTCAGCAGATGCTGAGGTGCATAGTGCGCGGAGGTCACCAACTTTCTGTGGAGTCAATCGCTACAGACCTCCAAACTTCAGGTGGCCTTAAGATTAGCTCAAGAACAGTGCATGGAGAGCTTCATGGGATGGGTTTCCATGGCCCAGCAGCTGCATCCAAGCCTTACATCACCAAGCACAATGCAAAATGTCAGATGACGTGGTGTAAAGCACGGCGCCATAGGACTCTAGAGCAGTGGAGATGTGTTCTCTGGAGTGAGGAATCACACGAATCTCTGTCTGGTGATCCGATGTAAAAGTCTGGGTTTGGCGGTTACCAGGACAACTGTTCTTGTCACAGAACACCTCTGGGATGAATTAGAGCGGAGACTGTGAGCCAGGCCTTTTTGTCCAGCATCAGTGTCCGACCTCACAAATGTGCTTCAGGAAGAATGGTCAAAAATTCCCTTAAACACATGCCTAAAACTTGTGGAAAGCCTTCCCAGAAGTGTTGAAGCTGTTATAACTGCAAAGGGTGGGTCAACATCATATTAAACCCTATGGATTAAGAATGGGATGTGACTGAAGTTCATACGTGTGTGAAGACAGGCGAGCGAATCCCTTTGGCAACAGAGAGATATTTCAGAGAGGCTAACTGCAATTCCTTTTCTGGTAGCTAAGTGTTCCAGGACTCCTCTGAGACCCAGGTACTGTTCCCATCTCTGGGAATATCCTGTCACATCTCACTGCGCTAATTAAGTTAGCGGAGCAGAGGATTATTTAAACACTGACACAGTTAATGATGCAACGATGTGCGCATGGGAGTCACACCAGCTCCACCACCTCACACAGGCTGGCAGTAAAGAAGCGCATAAATACACTACAAGATCTAAACTCATTAGAAAAGTAGATTGGATGAAAATTAAGCCCTAGGAGAGACTGAATACAAAAGCATTCTTTGCTTTGGAGGTTACGTGAGAGTCAGAGTTCATCATAAAGACTTCCTCTGATTTGGTTACAGCAGCTCTACCCTGATATCAACCAGGATATCATCTGTACGAGATATTATGCAAACAAGGTTTTAGATAAGGTAGTTGAAAGGGAGCAAACTGGCTCCTGGACTGAACATAACTGAACGGTAACATAATGTGTTATTACCATGTTTCCATTTACATCATTTCAGTTCAGATGAAAGCAGTAGCACAGTAAATAACAGCAGTATCCAGCAGCCCGTGACTCTCACACTGTGCAGAAATGAGACGAGCGCAAATAAATGAGATAAATAACAATCTGTAAACATAATTTTTCAGAACTGGAAAAAGCTGGATCCCTAGTTTCAAATAACCCGTGTAACTACAAGAAGAATCCTGATAAATACTTGCAGCTGCATTCCAAAAAAAGTAGCACTGCGGCTGCCAACACAGATAATGTTTGGTGCCAGCAGGCTCCTAATTACACAAATACAGAATGATTCAAAGGTGATAAACTGTATCAGTGACATTACCCTGCTTTAAACTAAAATAGAGGAAGATTTCCTGAGCCAATAAAGTTTGTAAAGCACTGTGATGGGTAAAATTATTTATGTTTAATACCTTTTGGATTTTTGCTAACCTAATTGCGTAATTTGATAAATGTTCCACAGTTTGTTTGTTTTTATGATTGTGTGGCAAATATATAGGCCATTGCTTAAAGGATAGTTCTATTACCCAATGGAAAAATATATTCAACAGTTTATTTAACCCATATACCCATGATTGTTAGCATGGCTAACTCCTGGTTAAGGTAATTATTGCAATTAGCTTACATAAACGCACTGTTCAGTTCAATCTCCTTAACTCTTCTTGGTTTTAAAGGTACAGTGTAGAAAGTTTCATCATACACCTAAGGCTCGTGTGCAGCTGTTAAGCCATGGAAACCCATTCCATGAAGCTCTCTGCTCTTGAGCTAATCTGAAGGCCGCATGAAGTTTGGAGGTCTGTAGCCACTGACTCAGCAGAAAGTTTGCAACATCTGCGCACTGCGTGCCTCAGCATCTGCTGAGCCGGGTCTATGATTTTTTACGTGGTCTACCATTTTGTGGGCTGAGTTGCCGTCATTCCAGATCACTTCCACTTTGTTATAATAACACTAACAGTTGAGTGTGGAATATTTAGTTGTGAGGAAATTTCACGATTCGACTTGTTGCACAATTGGCATCCTATCACCTCCTGAGAGCGACCCATTCTTTCACTAATGTTTGTAGGAGCAGTCTGCATGCCTAGGTGCTTGGTTTTATACACCTGTGGCCATGGAAGTGACTGGAACACCTGAATTCAATGATTCAGATGGGTGAGAATACTTTTGGCAACATAGTGTAGTTATGACCCTTCGTATCTTGAGTCTGAAGGTGCAGGCATGAATTAAAATTTGCTTCCCTGGCACGCGAACCCCTATGAGTTCTCTTCTTCTCTGTCTTTGGTGTACTATGTATGTGGTTGGTCTCTAGTCATATATATAATGCGTGAATAAGCGTAAAGTCGATGTCCATCTCGGCCACTGTATTCAAGATAGCCAAGTAATCTGGTGGCGCTGGCTCCCATTTATTTTTAATGAATTCATTCACCTTATTTACTTGTTTATACTTCACTCTGTATTTAATCATTATTATTAATCTCTGCCTCTCTTCCACAGCATGTCTTTTGTCCTGTCTCTCTCCACTCAGCCCCAACCGGTCGCAGCAGATGACTGCCCCTCCCTGAGCCTGGTTCTGCTGGAGGTTTCTTCCTGTTAAAAGGGAGTTTTTCCTTCCCACCGTCACCAAGTGCTTGCTCATAGGGGTCGTTTTGACTGTTGGGTTTTCTCTGTGTTATTGTAGGGTCTTTACCCACAATACAAAGCGCATTGAGGCGACTGTTTGTTGTGATTTGGCGCTATATAAATAAAATTGAATTGAATTCAATTTATGAAAATGCATCAATATGTTGGAAAACATAAATTTATATTGATTAGTGTGTAATCATGAGTACAACTTTTTTTTTTTCTATTACATAACCTTAAAAAATAACTGACATTAACCCAGTTCTCCCAACCCTAGAAAACTTCTATCAGTCTTATCCCTTCAGACTCCAAAGAAAGCTAAAGCAATCCCAGGTTTACTCTAGTTGCTATGCAACAATTAATCCTATGGTTATTTCCTCATTTCAATGTATTCAAACTAAAAAGGATAAAGAAGACAGATTATTCAGAGTGAAAATTAATTTTGGAACTATGAAAACTGAATACTAATTTAAAACCCGTTAATAATCAATGTTCAATTAATCGTTAAACATGAATAAAACATATTCTCTTGAAATCTGCCTACTGTTGGAGTCGCTCTGATCGTCACTGTGTCAAAGCCTCAAGTAGCCGTGGCTTTTCAGGGGCTGAAGAGGGTGCAGGTCATTAGTCTGACAGTGTGGCCTAGATCAAAATCTGCCTGGTGCAGTGTGTCTCCATGAGAGCGTGGCGATTGTTAGCCCATAATCCCTTTTCACAATGAAACCTATTCGGGCATTCGACTCTCAATGACAAGTACTTTGACAGGAATCTGAGCGCAGATGTTATCAGATCAGCACAAACATTCACAGCAACAGAAGACACACACAGGCACTGGTGTTTTCATGGTGGCAAACAAAGATGCGGACAATTTGTGACTGAAACAGTGTTCAGATCAGCTTCCTACTAGGACATGTTGCAGTCACCCAGGACAGAGACTTGTTGATACCTGCCACATTTAATGAGAACAACGAGGTTTGGGGATAAATACAAAACAATTTCCTTAATAATTTACATATACCAAAGTTAGCATCTTAATTTTAATTGGGGCTGCAACTAATGTTAACTTGAAGTGTTAACTAACCCGATTAATCTTAATTACTTCACCACTGGTGATATAAAAAGTGTCAGAAAATAGTAAAAACAATGTTCACAGAGATTGAGAGAGAAAATACCAGAAAGACTCACATTTGAGGGCTTTTTTTCACTTTTTCTAAATAAAATATTTATTATTTGGGTTTTAAAACTGAGAAAACACAAAAACTAATCAAAGCAATCCGATGCAGAACGCCTTCGCTTGAAGTCTGGAATAAACAAGTGCTATTAAATGAACAGGGCGCACAACCACACATGCAGTTATTGGTCTAGTTTTTCTTTATGAATTGACATTGCTTTTCAGTATCAATCCAGCAGAAGGAGACAGCTTCCCATTCAGTCACTGCCATGTTTTGAGAAAGGAAAAATCAGCACAGCAAAAATGTAAATAACATGGCCCGACTCCAGCTGCCAGTTCCTACTAGTGCATATGCTTTACAGATATACTGTTCCCCAAGTTAGTTTTTTTTTCAACAGACCAATAAATAAGCAAATTAATCTTCATCAAACTTGATCACAAACTACCAACCCAAACAAATGTGCTGACTGATGTTTGTCTTGCTGACTGCTTTCAGGCCTCCGTCACAAAGACCTAGAGGCTGGTGGGCGACCCCCTGGCGACCACCGGTCACAAGGGAAAAACGTGTATTCCCCAGCTGGTTGGTGAATAGTTGCTGACTGCTGCTATGTGAAATCAATTGCAAAGAAGGTGCCTTGGTTGTTAGCTGACTGCCAAGGTTGCCCGTAGATTGCATGGAAGACGCCAACTTATTTGCAAACACTCTCTCAGCTGTAGTTAAACATGAAAACGGAGAGCATTCGCCTTCAAATAAAAGTTGTGCCTCTCTGCTCAGCGGTATCAGAGATGTGACAAACACTTTTCCTGTATGGAGTCTTCACATCTTCTTTAAAAAAATAAAAGCAATGTTAATTATTTCTTCTTTATAAAACATGAATCAAGTTTTTACCTATCCTTTCTATACTGTATACGAAGGATATAGAAAATTATCTGACTACAGGACAAAACTCCACTGAGTGAAAGCATTGACAGCTGCAGCCTGTGTTTGCTATGCACAGGAATAATAACTCCGCATTACTAACTTAGCTGCTACGTTGTCATGGCAACAGCCCACGTGACACGAGGCCGGTCATGAGCTGCGAACATCCTCCAACTCCATCGCTCCCTCTCCTTCCCACACGCTCTCCCGCCCAATCCGGTCCCTGCATCCCCGTGGGTTAGCCCACTCGCAGAGGGAGGCAGCAGGAGCCTGGCAAGGCGAAGCCTCCAGTCCCAAACGCCCATATGCCGTTCACAGACCTCTAGTCTTTTAGCAGCCGACATGAGAGAGCGTGGGACACTCGGTTGGTCTGACACTTTCAAACTATAAAGCCCCCGTGCCTTTTCCACTGCTGTTCTTTTTGTTTGAATGCAGCACGTTCAAAGAGTTCGAGCCCTTCCGCAACGACTCTTTATTGATATTCACAGAAAATAACACAAGCTCACAAAGTTAGTGAAAGAAAAATGACAGAAGTTATGAAAGACAGGCGTGTGCCGAGGAAACCAAACTCAAATATCAGCTGATTAATTGCTCCAGCTCTGTGTATGATCTATTTTGTCCAAACACACTCAGCTTATTATAAAAGCTGCCAAATATTCCCATTTGCAAAACTGCATTTTTATTGCTTAAATAAATGACTCAGATGATTAACTGCTCATCAAAACAGCTGCCTGCCAACTGAATGATCATTTTAGCTCTACCTGAAAATACCTGTGAATATTCACAAGAATGGGGCAGGCACAGCGACGTAGGTGCAACCCCAAAAACATAAGACCTCCAGCTGTTAGCAACATGGAGGCTTAAAAATATGAATATGCAAAAAGTTTTTTTAGAAAAAAGTTAAACTTTGAAAGTGATGTTGGATTATAAGATCACGGTTTCCTGATATCATCTGAAACCACAGAGGTTTCAACATTACTCCAAAGGAAAATCATCACGACTGAGATAAAAAATAATTGTAAGAAGCTGGTATAAGGCAGGATTTACTTGAGCATGAAATGCTTTTCTTGTCCATCAAATGAACAGAAATAACAGGAAATGCAAAGACCTCTATAAGCAATATAACACAGTCATTGCCTTCACTCTATGGGACCAACTGTTTGCACATGCTTCCCAAATGCCCATTTTTAAGCTAGGAAAATTGGAATTGTGTTACTACTGCTTGAATTATGCTTGCTATCATTTCCTACAATGTCCTAACTGAATTTCAGTGGCAGGGGTGTGTCACTGCTGCAGCCTAAGATATGTTTGTTTTCACTAAAAAGAAAAAAAATGCCAGCAACATTTGAACTAACCAGCTGTGGCCTGACTGAAGGAAACAGAAAAGCCAAGTTTGGGCTTTTTTAAGGTCAACAACAGCACAAAGAGGACTGGCACAGGGACAAGCAGCTAATTAAGGGTGTGTGAGCACATACTGTAGGAGGGACATACTGTCTTCTACTGACTGAGGAACTGGTTGTTGGTCTTGAGAATTACAGAGGATGAGGAGGCCAGCAGTTCCCCAACCCCCTTCTCCTCCTTTCCAACTACAATATGAAAACAAAGCAGTCACATGCTGCATCATCTGGAGGAAGAACTAGGTCGCTCTTGATCAGGAGAATCACCACAACATCTGCAGCCTCAGCTCCATGCAGCATGGAGGCTTCAAGAGTTACTGCTTATCTTTCCAGCTCCTTAAGGAAAAATGATATATGCACTCCCCATCATCAGTAGTCTACTTCATCACATCCATGGCTCCTCTAACCTGAAATGTCAGCGTATGGAGACTTTAGGTGGACATGATGATGGACAGCTACCGCTATAAGTAGTGTGCGGGTTAGTGGTGAATATTTCGGGCAGTCTGCATGGCCCAAGTGTTTTCTTTAGTATTTTGTTTTTTTCTATGAGGGGACAAGGGATGGCAGAAGTGCTTGTTTTAGTTAGCAAAGGGTGGCTAGCTAGCAGACTGGCAGCTGTGGGTGCTGAAATGTCCTCAAATCTGCAACAACAAAGTCTGCAACACATGCGGAGTGAGAAACACAGCTTCCAGCGTCCCGCCAATTACATACCCCATTTTAGCAGAATGGTGTCTCTAACTTGAGTCGAAAATTATCCTCTCGCTGGTCTCCTGAGAGCGGTTCGGACAGGCTAGCTGCAGCTTTTTGATCCGCTCTCCCTCTTAAATTGAAAGCCGCTCGGTGCGAGCTCACAGCCGGCGAAGCCCCGCTCTCGCTCCTCTCAGTCCGACATGGCTCGGCGTGTTGTTGTGCCCTCTGGGTGCATCATATTTTTGGCTGGGTGGTGGTTTCATCCGAGCAAACGTGTCGGTGCACGCGTGTTGACCGACAACACACACGCATATATATTAACACACACAGCTGCACTGGCGCTAGTAGCCGCCACTGTTAGCTAAAAGACAACCAAACTCCACAGTAATGCAGGATTATGGAGCTCAACACGAGACGAAAAAAAAAAACCTGACAGCGGAGGGAGAGTGTGATTTATGACCACATTAGGCTCGAAGTGGTCGTGCTGCGCTTAAAGTGAAATTATCGAAAGGGAGAAAAATGTTAGCGTATTCCAGGAGATGAAACAACCTTAGTCTCGGTGCTCCGTTAGCTGGTGTTATAATCTGAATCGAGATGGCAGACGATGGAATAAAAAAAAAAATTAACATTCACCCCTCAGTTTCAGCATTCATAAATCCCACTTTAAGTCGCTGGCTCTTGATTGAAGTCCGCTGTGCCATTAAAATCCTCAACCCGGAGCAATATTAAAGAGTTTTAACGCTGAAAGTGCGGCATTTAACGCTCTGTGATGACAGACATCTTCCTCCCAGACGGGGCTCCATCATCTCCGCTGCTTTTGGAAACAACACAAAAACCCCCGTGGAGCACACTCCGGGTTTTATCATCACGTCCCGTCCTCCTCCAAGAAAAAAACAGCTTCACCGACGTTGACGTTCACCAGAAATGTTCCTTCATTCACAAACGAGCGGATTTATCGTCTTATCTTTTTTTGCGTTATTTCGCGAAAAGCGGGACTCAGACGGTGGGAGAATAGGGTGCTGATGCGCCTCCAGCTGCTTCATCCTCTCTCTTCAGCAGCCCGTCTACCCTCTGTTAGCCTCTCATCTCATTCATCAGCATTCATTCCCTCTGCTCCGAGGGAAAGCGTTAACCATCGACGTCATGACGCTACGTTAAAGCCTGAAATTTTGACGTAATTGGCAATATGCGTTTCCTCACATCCGGTAGAAGGTAAAAACTGACTGTAAATGAAGGTGGAAATAACACAGCGGTACTCAGCACATCATAGTATTTTTGTGAAATACTAAAACTGCCAAAAACAGCAGCTCCTTTAGTGATTCTCTCAGATTGGTGCCCTGTAGAACATGCCTTTTTTTAAGGGGCAAAAGTCCTATAATTGTAAGTTATAGTGGACTTGTGTATGAATATTTTAGAATATATTATTTCCCACCTCAAGCATGAAGTCACGGTCATTTTTAGACATTTAACCCTCTCATTTGAACCCCATGTGATCATGATTTTAATATCATTTCAAGAATTTAAGTAAATTCTTGTACAAACTCAATGATGAGATGTTCCTGGTTGAAGACCACTTATTAAATATGGAATTTTCATTCAAAAATGTGCATAATTTCACTGCCAAAGCAGGGCATGACAACTTTAATTTAAAGGCAGCCTTTGTGTTTTCTCAAAAAATATGTAATAACATAAGTGTTTGATAATCAATCATATCCAATAGACACCAATTTGTTCATGTAAATGGGGAGTCTTCTCCACATGCTAAGGTTAATTATGGAGTTCCACAGGGTTCTGTGCTAGGACTAGTTCTATAGACATTATACATGCTTCCCTTAGGGAGTATTATTAGAAGGCATAGCATACTTTTTCATTGCTATGCAGATGATACCCGGCTTTATCTATCCATGAAGCCAGATGGCACACACCAATTAGTTAAACTACAGGAATGTCTGAAAGATACAAAGGCCTGGATGACCTCTGATTTCTGCTTCTAAGAAGATTCAGGAGACAGACACCCTCTCTATTTTTAAGATTAGGTTTAAACATTTCCTTTATGATCAAGCTGAAAGTTAGGGCTGGAACAGGTGACTCTGAACCCTCCCTTAGGTACAGTGCAATAGGGCTAGGCTGCTGGGGGTTACCATGATGCACTGAATGGTTCTTCTTCATTCCCTTCTTTTTCTCCTCTGTGTGTTTATACCCCACTCTGCATTTAATCATTAGTTATTACTGATCTCTGGCTCTCTTCCACAGCATGTCTCTTGTCCTGTCTCCCTCCCCTCAGCCCCCAACCGGTCATGGCAGATGACTGCCCCTCCTTTAGCCTGGTTCTGCCAGAGGTTTCTTCCTGTTAAAAGGGAGTTTTTCTTTCCCACTGTCTCTAAATGCTTGCTCATAGGGGGTCATCTGATTGTTGGGTTTTCTCTTATTATTGTAGGGTCTTTACCATACATTATTGTGTTTTGGTACTATATAAATAAAATTGAACTGAATTGAATTAAGACTAACTTTTTTGACTATACTGTTGATAGTCTACATAGCTGAACTAACATTAACTTAATATCAATAAAAGTATCAAGTGACAGGCTTAAATTCAGCCTTATGGGGCTGAAAATGGTGATGGGTTGAAGAGACAATCAACATTTCAACATATGTATTCACTTACCTATGAAATTAATGATGTAAGGTTAAAAATAACCTTACATCCTTCCCTGATGAACCTCAGTGCAGCTTTTGATACTGTTGATCATAACATTTTATTACAGAGATTAGAGCATGCCATAGGTATTAAAGGTACTGCACTGCAGTGATTTGAATCATATTTATCAAATAGACTCCAATTTGTTCATGTAAATGGGGAGTCGTCTTCTCACACTAAGGTTAATTATGGAGTTCCACAGGGTTCTGTGCTAGGTCCAATTTTATTTACATTGTACACGCTTCCCTTAGGCAGTATTATTAGAAAGCATTGCATCAATTTTCATTGTTATGCAGATGATACTCAGCTTTATCTATCGATGAAGTCAGATGACACACATCAGTTAGTTAAACTGCAGGAATGTCTTAAAGACATAAAGGCCTGGATGACCTCTAATTTCCTGCTGCTAAATTCAGATAAAACTGAAGTTCTTGTACTCGGCCCCACAAATCTTAGATGCATGGTGTCAAACCAGATACCTACTCTGGATGGCATTACTTTGGCCTCCAGTAACACTGTGAGAGATCTTGGAGTCATTTTTGACCAGGATATGTCCTTCAATGCACATATTAAACAGATATGTAGGACGGCTTTTTTACATTTGCGCAATATTTATAAAATTAGAAACATCCTTTCTCAGACTGATGCTGAAAAGTTAATCCATGCATTTATTACTTCTAGGCTGGACTACTGTTATTCATTATTATCAGGCTGTCCTAAAAACTCCCTGAAAAGCCTGCAGCTGATCCAAAATGCTGCAGCTAGAGTACTGACAGGGACTAGAAAAGAGAGGGCATATTTCTCCCATATTGGCTTCTCTTCATTGGCTCCCTGTTAAATCTAGAATAGAATTTAAAATCCTTCTCCTAACATACAAGGTCTTGAATAATCAGGCCCCATCTTATCTCAAAGACCTCATAGTACCGTATCACCCCAATAGAGCGCTTCGTTCTCAGACTGCTGGCTTACTTGTGGTTCCTAGGATACTTAAAAGTAGAATGGGAGGCAGAGCCTTCAGCTTTCAGGCCCCTCATCTGTGGAACCATCTCCCAGCTTGGCTTCGGGAGACAGACACCCTCTCTATTTTCAAGATTAGGCTTAAAACTTTGCTTTTTGATCAAGCTTATAGTTAGGGCTGGATCAGATGACCCTGAACCACCCCTTAGTTATGCTGCTATAGGCCTAGGCTGCTGGGGGGGGGGTGTCCCATAATGCACTGTTTCTTCTCATTCACCTTTATTTACTTGTTTATACTTCACTCTGTATTTAATCATTATTATTAATCTCTGGCTCTCTTCCACAGCATGTCTTTTGTCCTGTCTCTCTTCCCTCAGCCCCAACCGGTCACAGCAGATGACTGCCCCTCCCTGAGCCTGGTTCTGCTGGAGGTTTCTTCCTGTTAAAAGGGATTTTTTTCCTTCCCACCGTCTCCAAGTGCTTGCTCATAGGGGGTCGTTTTGACTGTTGGGTTTTCTCTGTGTCACGTTGGAGGTGCTGCGGACTCAAAAGCAGAGGCAGAGGAATCGGTTTTAGTGCACAGTTTTATTTACAGTGATGGAAGGCAGCCGGGCAGGCGGGCTTGGGGATGGAGGGGAAAAGGGACTCCGGTGATGGAGGTGACTAGGGCCCCAGGGGAGATGTGGTGAGCAGGCCGAGAGGTGGGCTTTGGGGGAAGACTGGGCTGCGGTCTCCGGGAGGACTTCCACTCGAACAGGGAGGAATCTGGACACTAAGCAAGCACAGGTAAGTCACGACGGAGATAATAGGAGAGACTCACGGGATGATGGCCGAAACTAACTGGTTCTCAGTCAACGATCCAGCGACGGGTGGAAGCCTGCTGCCCGCTTAAGTAGAGCTGGACAACGAGATGATCCGAAACAGGTGAGAACAGCTGATCCAGGAGGGAGGAGACACCAGCCAAAACCGTGCCCACCAACACACAGCCACACACAAGTGGGAGGAACAGTAGTAGGTAAAAAAGGACATCACTGCCAGGGACCATGACACTCTGTGTTATTGTAGGGTCTTTACCCACAATACAAAGCACCTTGAGGCGACTGTTTGTTGTGATTTGGCGCTATATAAATAAAATTGAATTGAATTGAATTGAATTGAATTGAATTGAATTGAAAAATAATGGGAAGTCATGAGAACTGACTTAAAAATAAGGAAATTAATTTTATTCTCTGGATCTTGGAGATTCAAATTGTGTATAATTTTTCTTTTTTCACAGGACTCTGTGCAGTCCTGTGAATCTTCTTAGAAGCAGAAATAAGAGGTCGTCCACACCTTGTGTTAACACACATGAATGCTCCAGACCAGCAAACGTGCTGAAGATCAGCAAATCAAGTGCATTATTTTGGCAGCAACTTGCTGCTACTTACATTCACAGGACTGCATAAAGTTCTGAGGAAACCCCAATAAAAGACAAAACTCTTTTTTTTTTTTTTTTCCCCCCTTCCTCAGTATCCCTTTTCCTCCTCTCATATTCACTGCTAAGACGTTTTTCCCTTCTCGCTGGGTCTATGTTCTTGCTCTGTACTCTCTTTGCCTCTATACTGCTGATGTTGCCATGGGCCTGGTATTAAAATATGGAACATGAAATAGCATTAAAAATATTCCAGACATTTTACGACTGACTCATTAACTAAAAAAAACTCTCCAACATGCAGTAAAAAAATTAATATACTGGCATAATGCCATTCTATTAATACACTGGCACTAAAAGTTGAGTAGCAGTTGTATTTTGTATATATTTCATATTCAGTTAAGCTGTAGTAATGGTCACTGAGGACATGCACCCATGATGGTACTCTATTAGTTAGATACCCATTTAAAAAAGAGAGAGAGATTAAAATATGTAATTTATTTTTGCAGTATAATGAAAAGATACTTGGTTTTACAAATTAATGGTTTTAAAATGTATTATGAGGTTTCCTTCAAGTAAAAACCTTTGAAATTAGTTTTGAGGACTTAAAGGGCACCAGATTCAGAGAAACACACAGTGGCTACTAGAGGGTTGCTTCAAAAACACATTAAAATGTATAAATTTGCAGCATTAAAAACATTCTTTACAGCCTGGCACAAAAACAGTTTTGGCCTCTTTCATCTTTTATGTGGGGAGAATTGTGTGGGTAATGTGAAGTTCTAGGATTTTATGAGTCTGTTACTACTAATTAGCAGGGATGTATGGCTGTGCATTGCACAACTTGCTAGTTAGCTAACAAGTTAGCACTCCAGTCAAAAGCTGTAACTTCTGGCTTCAAAAACCCAACATTAACCACAAAGTTTAAGGCTTCAAAATGTAAAATTCAAAACCACAATGAAATTCATGATTTACATCCATCATTTATATACAGTCTGTGGTTTAATCAGCAGTTTCAGATAGAGGCAATCAAAATTGTCCACGCTGGGCATTTACAGCTGTTTCACATCTTCATTATTTCCCGTTTTTTTATTTATTATTAGTGGGATTGTTGCACAAGCATGACAATTTGCTGTTAGTGGAATTCTTCAGTTATTATTGCACTTAAAAAACTGAGAAACATAATCGGCCTCATCTGTATATCTGGTCATATTATATCCTTTATAATATCAAATCCTTTAAAAAACATTTTTTTTAAATGTTTTGCACATATTTATAACTGAATTAATACAGCTATGTTGTGATCTTATTTAAGCCTGTACTTAGAAAATTGTAACAGTAATAACACATCACTTACCATCATATCCCATTTACTATATTAGAAATATTTCGCAAATATAACATTAACTCAGTTATTTTATATTCTCATAACAATTTCCAGTTCATTGAATGCATTTTGATACTTTTGCTTGTTAAATGTTCTATTTTTCTGACAACACAGAACAGCCTGTACTACTGTTGCTTGTGTCCAGTGTGGCAATAATTAAATTGTGCATTTTGCAGTAAATGATACAAAAAAGTAGCAGCAGGGATCACTGACAGTGGAGAAGGTACTCTAATAAACTCTGTGTTCCAGTAAGTAAGTGCAAACATGTCAGGATCAAAATATTCTTAAAGTTAAAAAAAATAAGTACTTATTATGCAGATTATATTATGCACTGTAATATGATTATTAATATCTTCACATGTAAGAACACCTAATGTTGTAGCTCAATAAATTGTCTGTATGTACAACTTAATAACAATAAGCGTGGTCAAAATACTGATAGAAGAGTGAAAAATGACACCTATGCCTCCAAAATATATTTGAAGGAAAATGAAAGTAAATAAATATGTAGGCATATAAAAACTATAAGCAATATAACTTATATTTACATGTACAGTATTTGATTAAATGCAATAATATGTGTAATTATTGGTCACTTGCATGAAATCCCTCTTTAGCTCTCACAGCTGATGATAAGTTTACAGCTTGTTTTACATATTTGAGCTCAAAATGTGCAAACTGGCTGCAGCTAAAAGTTAATATTGACCTATTGTCAATGTGTATGTATTATGCACATCTGACCATTGCCATCTTCTGGAGAGCTAATGGTACTGCCATTTGTGATGAAGCTGGTGGGCAAAAGTGCGGGAATAGCAATGTGGAGATTGCAACTCAGTTTATTTTGTTATTTTTTCCCTTTGGGATACTTGCCTGCACGGCATAAAGAGGCACAAAATGGTAAGAAGGTAAAGAAACGATAAACAGCGAGCGCAGCAAAATTCAGAAAATGTATGGGAGCTAAATAATACTGATACTTAGATCTTGTCATATACACTGTGATATACCCAGCAGTGGTAAAACAGGAAGCTAATGTAAAATAAGAAAGTAATTTAACAGTGTTGGATATAAACAGTGTAACTAAATGTGCGTGCTACAAATAGAACTCATGAGTAAAGATTGTGCACTGGTTATTTTACACACTTGTGCATCAAAAATTAGGAAAACTAAAAGCTATTTTGCAAAGTGTTGATGCAAACGGTTACCAACTTTAAAGTTGGAATTCCTGGAATTGCTGGAATTTCAGCCCCCCCCCAAAAAAAAAAAGCATAAGATCACTGTTTGCCAAGCCCATTTTAAAGGCTTATGAGCCTTTAAAGAGCGGATGTCAGACTAGTTTACACTAGAGAACCTTTACCCAGAAACAACATGTTAACTAAACCCTCCCCAACTCCTTCACTCTTTCATTTCCCACATAGCATCTCTGTCACACTGCATGACAGACATGAGCAGGTGGCTCAGTTAAAATGAAAGAAAAGCAGATTTTTAAAAACAATGTTGACGTTTTGTAACACTTATAACACCCTCACCTATAACTTACTTACAGGAGGAGTAATGATATCTGATACATGCTGCCAGGACAAAATTAAATATATATATAGACCCTGCAAAAACATGAATAAATAGGAGAGACACTGATTTAATGTTGTTGCATTTTTACACTTCAGACGAGTTCCAGCTGCTTAACCCAGATTAACCTGTTAATTGTATATACCAATTTCAAGGGTTCAACCGATGTGAACAGATGACAAACTGCTCTCCCTGCGTGCTGCAGATGCTTCAGATGAAACACTGGAAGGCAAGTTTTCTATTTCAAGATTACGCTGAGCATGAAAACCCAACTCGAGCACGCTAGCTCAGAATGCGATCAGCAGAGCAGCGTTGAGTCGTGCTGAGAGGCTGAAGCAGATCCATACTGCAAACAATGGATCCGGCAACAGAGGATTCTGCACAGTCAGATGCTGACCCTGAGATGACTGTGTTGACCCCTGAGGATATTACAGAACAAAACCTTTATGTTGGTGATGAAGTGGAGACGCTTCGAAACAGGTACATTTTTTGTGTTTGTGCTGGCTGAGCAGAATGAGAGGTTCGTCAGTGTGAAATGTCCTTTTGTTCCTTCTCCTTGATGACATTTGTGTGAATTAAACATCCTCGTGGATGTAACAAGCAGCTTAGAAGGTTTAAGAGAGTTTGGTGAATCTTACGTGAGATACTTGTTCTTGCTTTAGGCCAAATGCTAAAAACACAAACTCAACACGTGGAAAACTTCAGCATTATGAGGACATGTTTTGTATGGTTTTACCTCATTGCGACAATATTTGTGTGTTACTGTGCCTCCAGCTTACGCGAGGCTGTCCACGATGATAATGTCCGGCCTAAGATGCAGTGCCTGATGATGGACTCCTCCTTCTCCATGGTCACTATGCAAGGGGAGGACAGCGGGATCGCGTGGGAGACGACCCCTAGTCGCTGCACCACACCATGGATGTCTGAAGCTGGAATCCCCTCTGCGGATCTCAGCTCTCCGGCTGCAATACGGCCTGCAACACCTGGGTCTCAACCAGCAGGAAAGATCATCTTTGTCATGGATGAGGAGCTCATCTCAAGACGGAAGAAAACTAAAGAGAGGCTATGTGGTCCAAAGAGCAAGGCAGACAGAAAGCAAGCAGTCCTGGCCGAAAGCTCTGAGAACATCTCAGGACGGCCAGAGTTAGTGGAAGTCTCTCAGCCAAATGTGAAAACCGAAGGAGACCAAGAGGCCCCGACCGATCCTCTGGAAGATAAAGAGCAGCAGCTGTTCAGCTTAGTGTCCGAAGGCTCTGAAATCCTCAACATTGTTGTTCCTCCCAAACTGGCCACTGTGGATGAAGAAGTAAGCAAAGAAATGATGGACAATCTGTCATACCTAGAGGAAACTCTTGTTCCTAGAGCTAATGAGGAGACCCATGAAAATGAGCTGCTGATCTCAATAGAAGAGATAGAAGACCAAGTCAAGCCCCGCCCTCCTGTGGGTCTAGATTCAATGGATCCACCAGGAGCTCCAGTGGCCAGAATGCCAACCAGAGGAGCAGTAGGGAATGTGGACTATTTTGAGGCATTCGCCCTGATTGATGCTCAGGCTCCAGGAGGTCCTGCTGTGACTGGAGAGGGACAGGCAGAACCAGAGGCAAAGACCGCTACTGAGAGTCAGGACACTGAGAAACCTGCGGCAGCCTAAAGACACAGCCATCACCAAACATGTAGATACTGACAAGTCAGACACAATCAGTCTGGAGGAACTCACTAACGAGCTTCTGGATGAAGTCTTTTATGGCGGTACAGACGACTACTTTCCCAAAAGTCCTGAGACAACAGGTGGAGGCGGAGCAGGGGAAAGCTGTACCCTCTAGGCTTCCCTCAAAGCCGAGTGGTTCAAATTTGTTTGAAAGCCAAGAGGACGTCCTGACACCAATCTTTCTACCTGAAGGGCCCCCGAAAATTATTGATCCCATTTTGCTGGAGGAGCCCAAAGCTATGGCCTTCCTTTATACTGACCTATATGAGGAAGCACTTGGCAGCTGGAAAAAGAAGAAGACACCGAAAGTGTGACCTCAGAGAAGTCCTTCCACAGCCGGCATTCAGACCGAGAGGCCCGGGGATATTTAGAGAAATATGTCCTTATAGATGAGACTCCTGTAGTAGAAGTGGAACCAACAGGTAATGAAAAACACTCAGAGGAAGACACTCGGATAATGTCCCAAGATTTCTATGATCTGGGAGTTTTTGTGAACAAGCCTGAAAAAGGTGAGATGCCAAACTCAGAGGAGGAAATCACAGACTTCTTCAGGTCCAGCGCCAGTTCTTCTCCATGTGGCACAGAGCCTTTCCCTCGACTCCTGGAAGAAGATGACACACAACCAGCAACAAAGAGTAAAACCAAGACAGAGAGAAGTGTGTCTATTACTGCAGAAAAAGCTGCAGAAATCCCAGTAGATCAACTTAGCATCTCGAGCTTTGAGTTTCCCTCAGAGGAACTAGAATGGGCAAGTACAGATGATCATCCTGCAACCCCGGAAGAGAGCAACGTCAGTGTTCAGGATCTGTGGAAACGAGATTCAGAAATGAATAAGCCAGTCGCCCCTCCTAGGAGAAAAGTAACATCCCCTCCTAAAGCGAGTCTAGATCTAACGCCTCTGACTCCAGTTGACGTCATCACACAGGAAAACGAAGAGGCTGGAGGAAAGGAGCAAAGGGAGGAGGAGAAAGAGACGGCATCGCCGGCGGAGACTGCCGATGAAGGCGACGGAGATGGAGAAGAGAGTGCGTTGGCTGCGACCAAAACTGGAGCTGAAAACATGCAGGAGAGCGATGAAGTAACTGCTAAACCAACAGAAGGAAGAGACGCCAAAACAGAAGGAGAGGAAGAAGCGAGACTGAAACAGTCACAGAACAAACTGACCTGGAGACAGATGTTAAGTCATCAGAAACCGATCAAACAGAGAATAACGCTGAAAACCAAGAAGATTCGTCAACTGTCTTACCAACTGAGCGAGCCAAAAACAAAGGACAGTGTTCAATACTTTAGTGTAGCTACAGTTATTTTTTCAGTAACCTTGGTATTAAGTGCTGTAACAGATCAATATCCATATTTGGGCTTAAAATCACAGTAAAAATAAAACACACTCAAGTAAGACAAATTCTCAAAGCTCAGATTTGTATGTCATTAAAAAAAAAAAAATCTGCCTTCACGTCAATCAAATATCCTCTGTCTCTCCAGGTTTGGGTCACATGTGCAAATAAAAAGGATGACAGTGCATGTGTCGGTGTTTGTGTGGTGTTAGGGTGCATCTTCAGCTATAAATAAGCCCCCTCTGGCAGTTAACCCGACACCTTATCTAAACTAGGAGCGTGTGTTTCGTGCAACCACTTGTAAACAGTCAAGAAAAAAAACAAACATCTGTAATGAATGCAGACGAGTGCATTTACGCACAGTTATTCCTGACAAATGATCCACCCCGCAGTTCGCTGTTTAATCGCTAATGTGTCTGGAATGCAAAAGTGAATCTGTCGCTAAACCGAATGGAGAGAGATGTTTTCCACCCAAGCAAGATAACCTGTGGTTAAAGATCGCCCTCAGATCTTATAAATCCTGCCTGTGTTTTTTTTTAATTTCCACAAAATGTTCAAAGAAGCTAATAAAATCTGCATGTATTCCTCCTGCATCATTGAAAAGATATCCCCAACTCAGCCAAGCTCAGGCCTGTTTTTAATCTGCTCTAACACAGCTGGTTCAAAATGAATAAAATATTCCCCACTCTCTGCACACAGAGAACTCTTTTCTTTTTGGAGCAAATACACATTCTTGCTCTGTGACAATATTTGTGTGACACGTACTGTCATTAAACACATTTACATCTGCATTATGTTCAGATCTACTGTGCAGTGGTTTCTTCGTGTCCTTAATCCAAAGGTGCCATCAGCAGTGACCCTTGAAGAACAGACTAAAAACGCACTCACAGGTATTCATTTCCAAATGCACAAACGTGGTGTGAATAAAATGCAAACACAAGTAAATGCGTAGAGCGGAACTGTTGTGTTTCCGTGGAGTAAAAGCTGTTTTCAAGCATTTATTTTTAGTTTAAAGGGGCTTTGGCGGCACCCAGTGTAAAAGTAGTGCGTGTTCAGATTTCCCATGCCTTTTAAAAGAACATTTTCCCTCCACACCGACAGGTGGCAGCTTTGAGTTAATGACGTACTCACAACTTCCAAAATAGGCGTCTCTGTGCCATAGAAACACAGTAGATAGAATAGATATGCCAGCTCAGGTACGCAATTTAAGTTTTTAGAGCAGCAAACATCAGCTAATTTATGGACTGACATAAAATGAAAAATTAGTAGGACCTGTATAACAAAACGATTCCTGTATGTGGTATGCTGTTATCCATGAATATGCGCTATGATCATCTATAATTTTAATCATTGTGTGAAGGGCAGTAAAAATGATACATTACAGCACATCAGTGATCTGGAAAATCAAATTATTCCACACTATTCTGATAACTAACTTTAAAGTAGTTGCTATTTTTAGCTTTTCAAACAAGATAAGATTTGATTTTTTTTGTTGCATAGGATGGTAAACTGAATATACACTGATTTTGCACTGTTGGTGTTCTTACCAATGACACATGAAAGAGGTCTGGCACATTTATTAAATACTTTCACCGGCCACTTTGTTAAGTACACCTGTTCAACTGCTCATTAGTGCATATTTGACCAGCCAATCACATGGCAGCGACTCACCGCATTTAGGCATGTTGACATGGTGAAGATGACCTACAGAAGTTCAAAGGTGATTTAAATGACTCTGAAAACAGTCCTCTCTAGAAAAGATACTAATAGTGATTTTTAGGCCAGCGAAAAATTACAGTAACATTATATAACTTGTGCTATTGAGCATACACATAATGACAATATGTTTGAGTTTTATGAAAAAGGGGGGAAATGATAGGGTTCATTAGGAACGAGGTGAGTGCAGCAGCTCCTTGGCAAACAATGACAGCAGGGGGAGGAGTAGAAGGTATATGAGGCTAAAATGAAAGCCTCTCGGTGTAAAGCTCAGTGAAACAAACGCTGGCGTATTAAAAAAAAAGCAGCTTAACATTCAGCCTTTCTAGTTTGTCTATTTCTATACCAGAAGTATCTGGTCGGCGCAGCGTTTGAGTACTCGGACAAGTTAGCTTTTTGCTAACTCCGCAATGGACTGTGCTCTCAGTGTGCGTCCCCCAGTCACTCCTGATACAGAAACCGGCCCAGAAATCTGCGACGGCTCATCGACGGAGGACGGGTTGGTTGACGCTTTTGGGGACCTGGCTGCCCTTCCGGTGGAGGCTGGGGAGAGAAGACCGACATGTTTCCGCTGCCGGTGAGTTGAATTAAAGGGAAGCTTTTGCTAGTAGCTAGCCGAGTGGAGTGATGCAGGCAGCGCACAGATCTCCCCTCTCCCCGAGTAGCTGGCATGCTGTAATGAGGGAACAGATTCGTGTCGTTACAGAAAGCTCAAGACCACAGAGATGGGGCTATAGGATGGGAAGTAGCTGGGAAAACACAGCCTCACGTCTTCAACTTTCCTCCCATGTAGTCGCCCTCAGAAGGTGTGTCTATGTCCTTTTCTTCCACCGCAACCCCTGGAGGTCTCCACATGTCTGTACGTAGTGCAGCATCCTGCAGAGGTGAGTCCCAAGTTATCCTGTCAGACCGCAGGGGTTCAAATCCAGAGTCCTCGATCCTTTTACATGAAGCTTTTGTGAGGCTCCAGTAAAATTACATCTGTTATTTAAAGTTATACAGTTTTTAAGAAGCCTCCAAAGGCACTCTGATTATTGGATAATAAAATAACAATAATGTAACAAAGAGAGATGAAATATTTTGTTAGATGACTGTAACTGTTTTAATTTGATTAAAATATCTTGTTGAATATTAAATTAACCTTTAAATAAACACTCAAAATTTCAATTGTAGAGACAAACGGTATGGGCCACATCTGACTATAATAATCTCTGTTAATTTTTTATGATTATTACTATTATTGCGGTTAAAGATGCAAATCTAGTCTTTTTAGAAGAAATAGAAGAAAACATTCAGATGAGAGTGCATTAAAAATAAAAACATTAAGGTGTCTTATCTCTTTCAGGAGAGCCGAGTACTTCGCACAGTTCCTCTACTTGCTGCTTGTTTGCCACAAGGAAAATGCAGCGTCATAGTGGGGAGGAGATTCAATGAGGAGAAGTAAGTATGCATTTATTAAATATACCTAAATATGTATTATATATTTTTTATTTTCTACCTTAATGTATTCTCTGTGCAGGCACCCGGAGCTGGCTGCGGTGTGTCGGGACAGCAAAACCCTGATCCTCTACCCGGGTCCTAAATCCCAGAACCTTGAGGAGTTAATACAATACCAAGAAGTGGGCACTGTCAAACATAATGTCATCATCATAGACGGCACCTGGAGCCAAGCCAAAAACATGTTCCTCAAAAACAGCCTGTTCCACCTGCCCAAACAGGTGTGTATAACTGTATGACTACACTTTTTTCTTTATAGAAAGCCAAAATGAGGAAATAATGAAATGGGCCAATTTATCATCTCATGTTAGCTATTTGCCAATCTGTCAGTATTTATAACGGCCCATAAATGAAAATTGAAAAAGTAAAGAAGTGATGGCAGAAACACCTTTCAACTATGTTAGCAGTGTTGACATTGCATATTTTGTCCACCAGAGGGAGCACAATCACAAAAACCAGCCGATCCAAGCATAGTCAGGGAGTGTAAACAAGTAAATAAAATAAATAAATATTATGGAAATCTGCTTATGCTTCACGTGTCTGAATGGAAAAAAAAAAATTGTCTCATGTATCGCGTACCGGATATGATGGCCGGGCTCTAAGTTGAATGCATTTTATGTTGACTAGCAGCATTAGAAAATCTTCCAGCTCTGGTAAGGTGTTAATGAAGACGACCATGACAGTGAAACTTTACTATAACCACCTAACCGTATTAGACTACTAATCACTTCTGCTTCGGTGTACCAGGTGCAACTCAACAGGACTTTATCCAGTCAATACGTGATCCGCACTCAACCTTCCAACATCTGTCTGTCTACGCTGGAATGTGCCGCGGTCGCCCTGTCGATCCTAGAGCGGAACGATGAGATCCAAGAGGTAACGTAACAAAATAGTTATTAATATTTAGTGATGATGTGAAGCGGCTCCATGCTGTAGTGGTTTACACATTGACTTGCCAGGTGGAAGGTTGCTGGTTCAGTTCTAGCCAGAGGCACAGATCCCCCTTTGGGGTTAGACTCTGCCAAATCAAATCACTGTGGCAACCCCTTGTGACAAGGGAGCAGCAGAAATTAGCTTTATTATGTGATGGTGTCACTTTTTCCTCAAACAACCCCCAAAATACTACCTGAAAAGCTTCTGTCTGCCTTGGCTTTGATTCTTCGAGTATTTCGAAGTCTCCAGGAAGAACTGATATTCCCTCAGGTGTTCCCACAGTCAAGGATATTCTCTTGATTGTGCATCTAATGAGTCACTCCAAAATCTTCCATCTGTGTTCCACTGGGTTGAGCTCTGGTGACTGGCATGGGCATAACATATGATTCACGTGATTTTCAGACTCATCTCAACAAACATTTCAGAGCCGAGTGCCTGAGAATATCATATTGGGGATATCTTCTCTTTCTGAAATCATATAGAGCTGAGAATAGGGGGAAAAAGTCTAAAATTAATAATTTTTGAGCAGGTTGAAGTCTAAACTTTTGGTTTATAGGGATTACTTACATGCACACACATATACAACTAACTGTTTAATGTCAGCCTCTTTCTTTGTGTATATAAAGAGCATAATAGACGAAGAAGTAGTTCATATGTCTGGCAGCTCCTCTGCTGTTTGTATGAGGATTGAAAAGCCTGATGGCTGCGAGTATGAATGATTTTCTCTATCTCTGTTTTACAACAGCGATGCTTTGATTCAGACATGAGCACATGAGACTGCACTCACGGACTCTCAGTATACTTTGAGTCTTCACCAGCTTTTGTTGGGCAGAGAGTTGTCATTCCCCATGATTCCTGTTGGCAGAAAGGGCTTATATCTCTTTGTGAAATAAATACTATACAGATGGTGTTTTTCATCACTCTCTCCTTCCGTTCCCACCTGTGTGCGCAGGTTCTGCTGAAGCCCCTGAAAGCACTCTGCTCCTTCCAGCTGCAGCACGGCGCTCAGATCCATCACAGCAAAGAACACCTACTGAAGAATGGCATGTACGACAAACCCATGCCAAAGAACAAACGCAAGATAAAGAGGATGGAGAAACTCCTCACTGACCACAACATCTGCCCGAGATGAGGGCTTGTCCTAGCAGAGAGGACAGGCAGGATTCATCTCTGCGTACCCTTGCTGTTTGCACTGACTGTATCATCAGATATGGACACTATGGGACTTAAGGGGACTGTTTTTTTCTTTTTGTAACATGCTGGTGCATGCAATTTATGTATTTGTCACTCATTTATTTAAAATGAATGACAGATGTACTTGAAGCATCACGGCTAACAGTAAATCAGGATTCTTACTTTGTTTACATGTTAGCCTGAATTTAATAGAAACGCGGTGGTTCTGTTGTGTAAGGATTTATATGGCTATACATACTGAGGGTCACATCTAGAAGGGCTGATTCCATTCATATTTTTAATAAGCAAAATCTCAGTTTACATGAATAATAACAAAATAAACTAGAATTAACACAAAAAAAAGCTACCAAAGACAAATAACACACTGGTGACCCCTGAGAAGTGCACTATAGTGTATGTGAGGTCATTGTAAGTGACAGTGTAACTTTACTGTATAAATGGTGTTTGCAGGCTTATGAAGAATGTTTGTTAGATATTACAGAAAGCTGCTAAAGTACTGCAGTTTTTCTGTACCACAAATAACGTCAATAAAATGGACAAGAGATCTCATTTTAAGTAAGTGGAATGATTTATAGCTGCAAAATAATGTGTGGTTTTTAAGATGAAGTGAGTTTATGCTTGAACTTTCAGAGATATGTCTTTACTCGGTCGTGTTTTTAAGAAGAAATGCAATCGCAGATTGAATATGTAGACGGGTTGCACTGTCTCAGTCTCGTCACCAACTAAAAAGAGCTTCTCCCCCATCCTATGTTTAGAAAAGTTTAAATGAAAGCATGAGCTAGCATTTTTCAGTGTACAGGGAGGGTTTGGAATATTAATATAATTGTAAATGGAGAGCAGTGTCCACAGAGTGGACATGCGTGATCTAGAGGAGGGAAGACAATGGGCTTTTTAACCAGAGTCTTTGCTAATCTAGAGAAAGTGTATGATAGAGTGCCAAGAGGAGAACTGTGGTACTGTGTGAGAAAGTCAGGAGTGGAAGAGAGGTATGTGAGGGTGGTGCAGGACATGCATGAGGACAGTGGTGAGGTGTGCAGCAGGAGTGACAGATGGATTTGAGGCGTTGGTGGGATTACATCAGGGATCAGCTCTGAGCCCTTTCCTGTTTGTAGTGGTGATTGACAGGTGGACAGACAGTGAGAGTAGGGAGCAGGTGGAACAGAGCCTGGAGAGGTGGAGGTGTGCTCTGAAGAGAAGAGGAGAGGAGTGAAAGTCAGTAGAAGCACAGATGACATACAAGACTGCATACATGTGTGTATTCTGTAGGGAGACAGGTGTAACAGTGAAGTTGCAAGGAGTAGAGCCATCTGTCTACCTGTCCAACCTGTCAATCACCACTGCAAACAAGAAGGGGCCCAGAGCCGATCCCTGATGTAATCCCACCACCCTCTCTCTGACCATCTCTATACTTCTCTATCAACACTCTCAAAGCAAACATCACATCTGTAGTGATTTCTCAGCATCCTGTAGGTCAGCATGCTGCTCGCTGATCATCACCTCTCTTTTAACCTAGCTTCAACAACTCTAGCTTCATGTTATGGCTCATCAGCTTTATCCCTCTGTATATATAATTTATCTTTTAATATATATATTTACAGTATATTACATATTCTAATATTTGCTCCAGAAATTTGGAAAAGAGTTGAAACCCAAAAGATATTTTACACCACAGAGAATAAATAAAACAGGAAATAACTAAATTAAGTTATTAAAAGTCGCACAGCTCCTTAAATATTTTTATTACTTGGAGATTCAGAGGTCTACTTGTACTGTACACGTCATGGATGTGTGTGTGTTTTATGAAACATAATGCACGCGTTTTGTAATTTGCAGTTGCTGTTATTTTGTAACCCATCTGGAAGTTGCCTTAGGCTGAACTACTGCGCATGCGGATTTCGCGTCGGCCTCCAGTCGCTCCGCCATCTTTGTCGGCTGCCCATTGTTCACTGTGGAGCTAACAGCGGCGATAAACTAGTTCGCGATAAAATAACTTGACAGTGCCACCGGCAGCTGCCCGCGACAGTCGTGGATTTGCTCTCAGGGTTACGACTTGTTTTCGGCCTGCGAGTGAAACAGAATGGACGATGACCAGCCCAAAACCCTGTAAGTGTGTGTGTGTCTTTCCACAGCTAGCCTCTTGTGTCCGTCGCGTAACGCTCAGCAGCAGTTTGTAGCTCTCGCTCCGGGGTCGAAACGGCTGTTTCCTTGGCTCGGACACACTGGAGACTACTCTAATGTGACCGATCAGCTGAATGTGTTGTGCAGGCTTTTTTTAAAGGTAGCACAACTACACGTTAATAACAACCAAGCACATACTAATGGTCTATCTCTGGGAAATTCGACACCGTGGTTAGTCCTAGCGTGCTAGCTAGTTCCAGAAAAATCTCAAATTAATGCGTCCGTTCGCGTTGCTTGCTCAGAAAAAGCCGGTGTAAAAGTTGAATTTTTGCTAAAATAAATAACTCTTGGTATATTTAGTTAACGTCACATTAAATGGTAACTTGGAGAAAGTCGCCAAATGTGTTAGAGACCGCTCTGTAACGCAGTTAAGTGTTGCGATCAGCGCAAACTAGCAGGCTTTCCAGTGGACTTGGATGTGCCATCACCCCGACAGACTCATCAGTGTGCAGGCCAAAGAACTTGTATAAATGCTTGTGCTACTTTCAGCTATTATAAATGTTAACATGGGGTCAAGATAATGTTGATTTGGTTATGAAAAGAGGTTATTTTTATTTTCTGGGGAAGATGAATACTATTTAAAGCCAGTAGGGAGACATAGCAAGGTCAGTGCTTGATATTTCATCAATGTAACTTGTCCCTTCTCTTCGGCTGAAATTAAAATGCTGTAATTACAGAATCATTAAGCATAAATAGCCTTCAGATTTCTTGATACATCTGCATTTAATGGACTCTCATAGTTGTGCTGGATGCTGATAGTTTTTTATTTTTCTTTGCGTTGCTTGATTTACTTTCTGATTATTGATAAATCTGCAAATCGTTTCCTTAATTATTCTTAATTAATCATTAAGTCTGTAAAATGTCAAAAAAGAATAGGAAGAAGTTAATTAAAATTTCAAATAATTTCTCTGAAAACCCATCAAGTAATTAAATGTTAGAAGCAACTTAACAGAGTTGTACATGGGCTTGTAAAATGAGGTAAATGTGCCCACAAAATATAATAAAAATTTTAATCTAAGGGCAATAGCTATCAGTTAATCTGTGACCAGTTACTTTGCAGATAAAGATTGTGCATTCAAACCCTTTTATTAGCTCATTAAGTGTTTATATTTTTAGAGAATACATTCTCCTCCAGTGTGTGAAAGTCTTTAAATTAACTTAACCTTGATGCGCTACTCATTCATGCATGATATCATACCAATAAAAATAAAATTAAATTAAATTAAAAAACACAGTATTTTCATAGTAATACTTTCATAGTAGAGAAAAAGAGATTATTACTTGTGTTTTTAGATTGTGGTGATGTTTTTACTGTATATTTAATCCCCCACAGAATATAATTTTTATATTTTATTGAACTGTGATCACAGCAGCTGCTTTGCCATCTTACAGAAACTTGCAGTGCAAGTGAGCTCATTAAAAAAAGTCAAGACTGTAACTGTGCTTACAAATGCACTGAAGCCCTGAAATATTCTAGACATTATCCAAAAGAGGGGCGTGTGAGAACGCAAATGACCGATACGCTTGGATTGGATGTATGCGTGGTATGCGGCCGTGATTTGCCGAGGTGCACTGGTGTAAGAATAACACATGTGATAGTCCGGTGAATTCAAATCTATCACGCTGTCATGATGTGTCTGGCCTCATGCACACTCTACCCCGAAGCCTCCCTTGTGTAAAACCAAAGAAAGTATTTTCAGTAATGAGAATGTGGCTGATGTGAGCTACCTCCTGCAGTGTGCTAAAAATGAGAAAGGACACTGTCAGAAGTTGACTTAACATGACACACAAAACATTTTCTGGAGTTCACAGGTCACGGATCGTATCTACATTGAAAAATTAACCAGCGCTGTCTCCTGTCTGTTTGTGCTTATCTTTATGCATCTAGGTATGTGGGAAATCTGTCCCGGGATGTGACAGAGGCCCTCATCTTGGAGTTATTTGGCCAGATTGGACCCTGCAAAAGCTGTAAAATGATAGTAGATGTGAGTTTTTGTTTTTTTCTATAACTGTTTTTCTTCTCATCTGTCCTCTCTTTGCTTTCTACCCTGGCGATCTGGTTTAGCTGCTTCCTTGACACCTCTAATGATCATCCTGTTTTTTCCTTTGTGCAGTGGTGTTTCGTCCTCCCATTTTAATGCTAAACAGTGATGTCAGCTCACTTATAAAAGCTTGTATAATGCCCACAGTTACTTGACTCCTGTGTTTCCTGTCCAATCCAGACAGCAGGTCACGATCCGTACTGCTTTGTGGAGTTTTATGAGCATAGACATGCCACTGCCACAATCGCAGCCATGAATGGTCGGAAAATTCTGGGTAAGGTAAGCTATCGTATCTCCTGGGTGAGTCAACTAGGGCAGGGTTGGGTGGGCACGGTTTGAAATGAAGCGTCTGGAGAAACTTGTCTTGTTAAAGCTTATCACACTGCCCTGTTCCTGCTCCACTTCACTTAATTTGTTTAATTCCCCTGTGCGAATCATTCTTCTGTGCAGTCTGAAATGACCAGGGTGAGAACACCAGTCACTCATCTGTGTAATTTTAATGATGTGAACTTTGTGAATCCTAAAAATACGTAGTGTTGGTTCTCAGCAGTGCGGACTTTTGGTTTTGTTTGTTTCCTGCACTGTTGTGTGGAATTAACATTAATCAGTAGATGCACCTCAAGAAGTGACTGCAAATCATATAGACCTGAGAAATTAGATGCAAAAATTACTTAACAGCATATTCTTTTTCACTCTGGTAGACTAAGAAGGCTAGAACAGTGTGTTATGGTTTTTCTGACTCTCGGTAGTGTGATCAGAGCTTCTTAGAAAGTTAAATTGTATTTAAATGGATAATTTCTTGACACCAAAAATATGAACACTTCATTAATATTTTTAGAAATTTTAGTAGTTAGCCAATTCATTGCTGTGCATCTGATTGTAGTCTCTCTCTTTTTAAAAAATAAAAGAAATTAAAATTAAGGTAAAATGGAAAAACTAATCAATTCTAGCTATCACATTTTAGTAGGACAACAGCTAACAGTAAATGAGTATGTTCTTGAATTTTTGTTTTGTCCACAAAAGGTCAGAAATAGTAGGGCTGCCCCCTAGTGGTGTGTTCAGACCAAACACTCACTTTACTTGCTTTGGCGACAGTTTTCGCCAGAGTTTCAATATTTTTTTAACTCGGGTATTTGCCTGTTTGGTGCAGATCTATGATCTGTGTAGCGTCTGTAAATTATATATTTAACTTAATGTTTGGTCTGAACACATCGTTGGATGGTAGTTCTCACTGAACGGTGTATTTCTTAGCTGTTCATAGGGAAAAGTTCACGCTTAAGCTAGCATATTCTTATCTTTCATTCTGGTTCAGTAACAGTTTAGTTAAATGTTATAATTACACCACATGCACACATTGGAGAAATCAGAATTTTTACCTTTTTTAAATTTTTTAATTTTAAGCTTTTTTACTCAAGTTTTTTATTTCAGTTCGTTCAACCAGTTAGATTATGAAGGCACAAAAAGGAAGAAAATTTAGTTTTTATAACTGGCGCATAAATGTGGTCACAGTTTATACTGAAGTTTCAAATGTAGCTTTTCTTTTGTTTGTTGTGCTTTTCTTTTGTTTGTTGTGTTTTCTTTTGTTTGTTGTGTTTTTCTTTTGTATTGAATTACTACAGACCCCCTGAAGTCCCATAACATTAACTTTGTCGTGTTCATATGAGGCAAAGAGCTTCCTGGGCAAACAGTTTTCTTTTTTTGTCTTTTTTTGTGAACTAAAGCTCGATACCTTATGGGAGTTCAGGAGCTCTGTAGGTCACTGACATCATAAGTGAATTACGTTATGCGAGTGGGTATGAACACAGTGTTGCTGTTTGTTGTCACTTCATGCTCCATGCTGTCTGTTTCGAAATGCCGATTTTCCTTAAGTGAGTTTCCATCTGTGTATGACTTAATTTACCGTGGCCCTGCTGTGTAATCATGCAACATGTAACATTCTCTGATCTCCTTTAATTGATGCTCTTCTGTCCCCCTACATCTTTACTGCTGTGTGTTCTTTTGCAAACTTATTTCCACATAGAATCCACATAAGAGCTACTTCCAAGAAAAATACATTCAGTTGAAAATATTTTATCCTCAACAGGTATTGAAGGACCATTTGAGGAGTATAACAAGTTCGTAAAAATCACTTGTTTGTAAGTCCCTTGTTATTTGGACCTTACTTCCTACAGTTTTGCTCCAAATTTTTACTAGACTGAGAGTGAAATGTTCCTGATTATGACGGTGAAATCTTGATATCCCTTTGTGTACTCCACTGTATTTTATTGTATATTAATTACTGCAAAGGTGTATAAAATTAAATAGCAACGGATAAATCAGTTTGTGTTGGTGTTTTAAGAACCCAAAAGTGTCATGCAGAGATCATCTTATTTAGAAAAAAGTTCTCAATCACCAAATATGGCCTAAGTAAAACTGGTGTGTGTGAAAAAGCCTCTAATCAAAGAAAAACAACCTTCCTCCCTTCCACTACACACACTACATGTCTCACCTTTTTTCTCTTCCTCGCTTTCTGCATCTGTCTCTTTTCCAGGAAGTCAAGGTCAACTGGGCTACGACGCCAACCAGCCAAAAGAAAGACACAAGCAGTAAGTAAAAGTTGTGACGTGATCACACGGTGTTCTCTGGGTTCTTCTAACCGTTCTGGACAGGGAACATTCGTAAAGTCTGTGTTTTACTGTGTTGTGTTCTTTTCTTTTTTTTTCTTCTTCTTCTTTCCTTTAGGTCACTTCCATGTCTTTGTTGGAGATCTAAGTCCTGAAATCACCACAGATGACATAAAAGCAGCTTTTGCTCCATTTGGGAAAATATCGTAAGTGCGTTCTTGTGATATTTCGTCCGTGGAAATGTGTGAAATCTAAAGAGAATACGCTAATCCGCTGGTTAAGTTTTGCATCTCCAGCTCCTCTGTGTCACTCAGCCTGACCCCCACCGGTGTGTGAAATGACTTGATAGATTCATTTTTTAATAAAGGCCACTGTAAATATTAGCAGACGCTACTTAAAAAGCCGTAAACACACTCTCATCTAACCAGATTTGCTGGTGCGTTCATAAGGAGGAAAGTGTTACATAAATAGGCTGGAATTTATTGCTGAAAATGTGAGGCCCATTCCTCAGTAGTTCTTGTGCTGGACCATCACTTGATACATTTCTATTTTTGGAGACCAAATGAGGCCGGGCAGGTGAACACTGGTTGACTCCGAGGCTCTTTATAAGCTACAATTATTTAATGTGTTACAAATTCTAGCTTTACATGTTCAATATTCAGTCTTTTTTATAGTTCTGAGTCTTTCAGGTTGTTTTTATTTTGACTTTAAACCTCATTTGTTTGCAGGGATTGTCGGGTGGTGAAAGACATGGCCACAGGTAAATCTAAAGGCTATGGCTTTGTCTCCTTCTTCAACAAGTGGGTAAGTGTGCCAGTCGTGACTGTGTGTTAAAGGAGTCAAACAGGTTCTTAAGGGTTTACATTTGTAATTGGTAATGTTGACTAATGTGTTTTCTGTGTTTGCTTTGTGTAACCAGGATGCTGAGAATGCCATTCAACAGATGGGAGGACAGTGGTTGGGAGGAAGGCAGATCAGGACCAACTGGGCTACAAGGAAGCCTGCTCCAAAATCTACAAATGAAAGTGAGTTCACTGAGTAAAGATTTTTGTGCATCTCTGGACTGCTTTCAGCATGGCTGCTATTTTTATTTTTTTTTAAATGCTCTCTAAAGCCCCTTTCTCACCGCTCTCACTTACCTGTGTCACCATCTCCCTGCGTGAGAGACCAGATGCAGTGAATTTGTTCCTCATCACTTCAGTAGCATCCAGTGGCCATTGAAAACACAGGCGTTCTTTAGCCATGCTAACATAATCTTTGCTCATCCCCTCACTCACCAGATTTGCCACCATGCAGCTATTGAAAGGGCGACATTCTGACTGAGGGTGGTCATTTCATACATAAACTATTCACTGAGTATTTAAAGATTGCCCCACATCGCAACTGAGTGTGCATAGTTCTGGTTTACCTGGCAGAGTTTACACTGGACCTCATTTTTGTTTAGTCTTTGAAACAGTTCCACACAGTTTAGTTTTTTTTTTTTTTTGACAGCTCCTTTTGTCTTTCGCTTTGTGTTTCTCCTGTTTGTACAGTTATTGTTTAGTCTCCCACACCTCACACATCCAGTGTTCTTCTAGTGTTGTTTAATGGTCGTTGGCAAAAGCTTTTACCTGCATTACTGTCACCTACTCGTGGTTATATTAAATATTATCGGGAAGGGGTAAAAGCATCTCAATATATTATCTTCTTAATATAGCTTAATAACTTCGTGAAATTATGACCATCCCTGTTTTATTTGAGTTTGTGCATGCGCTGCAGAAGCACAGATGGGAGGGGACTGAGTTGGACTTCCAGGGACAAAATGAGAGGCACTCCAGCAAATAGAAGTGCTGCCTGTCTGTGGCTTGTTGACAGAGCAACACTAGACTTCTCAAAACATGGCAAACAATGAATATTTACATGATATTAAAATAGCATCCAATTAAAATAAATTTTCTTTTTTTTCTCCTTCCTTTAGAAATGAATAGAAATGCAATTTAAAAAGAAAGCAGCCCTGTCCAAAGCTAACTTCTTATCAAATATGCTACACACACAGTAAAAGAAGGGAGTTGTTTCATTAAAAAAAAAAAAAAAAATTAAACATGTTGATAACAAAACTAATTAAATAAGCCATGGCTTTCTTTTTCTAATTTTAGCCACCAGTACCAAGCAGCTATCTTTTGATGAGGTGGTGAACCAGTCGAGCCCCAGCAACTGCACAGTGTACTGCGGAGGAGTGACAACAGGCCTCACAGGTGAGTCACGGTTTACCGCTGTACTGCAGGGTTGAAAGCACCGCCCACGCGCTGAGCATTAAAACTGTGTTTCCTGTTCACAGAACAAATTATGAGACAGACCTTCTCACCTTTTGGCCAAATAATGGAAATCCGAGTTTTCCCGGAGAAAGGCTACTCATTTGTGAGGTAAACTTCCTTTTTTGTTACACTCATTGAGGCAAAACTGTTAAATACACCTAACTTTAGGGTGTCTTAATGTCACTCAGTCTAATGCCTAAGCTTTTTTCTTTGTGCAGGTTCAACTCCCATGAGGCAGCAGCTCATGCTATTGTTTCTGTCAATGGCACTTCCATAGAGGGCTATGTTGTTAAGTGTTACTGGGGCAAAGAAACAACGGACATGGTCCAGGGCCCCATACAGCAGGTACAGATGGCACAGGTATGGAGACACTTAGGGATCACTTTTCTGTCTGCCTGTCAGGCTTTCAGTATCTCAGTAACCACAGCCCTACCTCCTCTCATACGGGAGTTATTGCCCTTTGTCTACATATTTTAATTACTGTCGTCAATCTCTCCATCATTCATTCGTCTCTCTGCAGTCTCATATCGGTTTTGTTTTTATGTCTGATATCTTTTTCAATATTGAATGAAATGAACTTCATGTATAAAATATAGACAGTTCTACTCAGTACCTGTTGAAGAACAATCATTTACTGTAAAAATCTAATTGCAAATATTAACTGCTAAGCACTTAATCACTTACTTTCATATATTTGAATATGCTTTCTGACAAGCCTTTGAGCAGGTGACACATGCTCTTTGGAACACTCTTGTGATGCAATGTGATAGTCTGCCTCCTAAAATATAATTCTGCCTGTCAGCAGAACACGGTGAGCTTCGCAGCGCAGCCCTACAGTCAGTGGGGTCAGTGGTACAGTAACACGCAGCAGATTGGTCAGTATGTGCCCAATGGGTGGCAGGTGCCGAGCTATGGCGTCTACGGACAGACCTGGGATCAGCAGGGCTACAAGTGAGTACCAAAGATGACTACAGTTAAAGGAAGTGAAGAGGTTGTTCACTTGCGCCTTTGTTGTTTTCTGTGTCAGGCGCTATGTGTTGACATTACAGTGAATTAAACCTGTTGCATGTTGCCTTGATGCTTTATAATTTCTAATAGCATTAATAACCCACAGTAGGCTGCTTATCACATAAGTACGGTTAAAGACAGTCTAGAAGATGGGCGTAGCCGTCGTGTTGTCACCCAGTGGTTCGTGGAGTCCTGCTTTGAAGCCTCGAGATGAGCGTTTCCGTCGTTGCCATTTTGGTGTTTTGAAGCCAGATATGACAAGCAAGGGATGACTGTGACTGACAAAATCATTACACAATGAGTGTGTGGTCACACAACTTGTCAAGCAATTAACATATCTTGGTTGATCCTCCTTCCTAAACCTAGAATGATTAAAATGGATTTAGTGTTTTATTCAGTATGACCTGAAATGAGTGACTGAGTCCATAAACACATCAGGAAAAACAAATGAATCAATCAATCATTAGACAACAGAACTGATTGTGGAGCTGACCAGTGCTGGGAAGAGCCCCCACATAATAAACCATGTAGGGAATCAGGATTGGACCGATAACTGATCCAAATATTGGCTCAGTGCATGCCTGCTCTGCGTCATGTCTTATTCTGAATCCATTTTTGTTCTTGTTTGGTGTTGCAGTCATTTACATGCTGGTGCTGGATGGAGCAGGTGTGGGTGCCATGAGCAATGGAGGCATGGTGGAGGCTGGGCAGGGCGTCAACGGGACTGTGCTAACCAACCAGGCCGGCATGGGCACTGCTGGCTACCACACTCACTGATCACAGCATCCGTCTCTCTCTAAGGCACTGAGGCCAGAAGGATGATACTCTGCTGGGGAAGGAGTGCAGTGGAAGTGCTGTGTCTGTCACCTCACCAAATTACTCTGCTAATGAAGCTGGTTTGCCATTTTTATCAACCTTACCAGCCCCAAACTTCACCCACTGCCCAAAGTTGCAAGTGTAAAGATAACTAGCCACACTTTAACACTGTTAAAGCTACTGCTAATGCACCTTGCATTCCCGGGCCCATTTTATTGTTTGGTGTATTACTGGCCAAATGTAAATTCTCTCTGACTTACCGATATTTCGAGCACAGCCACAGTTTAGTTTAAAGGAACATGTTCCTTGAATTAGATTTCTATTCAAACAGCTGCTTTTTTTTTTTTTTTTTGGTTGTTTTTCAGCCCCTGAGAGCCAAAGAGCAAGGGCAGAATTTTATACCCATATTCAACAATCATGCAGGGCGAAAGAGGTGATGAACTTAATAGTTGATATAATTGCAACACAGCTACAAGATGTGTCTTGAATAAGGGTATAGTTTTTTTTAAATTTTTTATTTACCCCCCTCTCAGTTGGAGCTCGATGTCACTGTCAGTCTGTCAGCCGGTCGCTAAAGTAAAAACACAAGTCCGAGCGAGTTCTCAGGGTGTTGTCGAGTCATTCTGTGAAATGTAGGATATCACTGAGTAGAAGGAGGCGGCAGGCTGAGGGAGGGAAGCGGATGCAAAAAAAAAAAAAAAATATCAAAGTAAATTTGAGTGCTTCACTTGTTATCCTGGACTGGACTGAGCAGAGAATCCCATCTGTGGATTAAGAAATGTGTGTGTGCTTACGTGTGTGCATGGACTGATGCTTTTACACACAAGACAATACCCCGATCATCTTCCCCTGAAACCGAAAGGACTACGCCATCTTTTCTTTTTTTTTTTTTGCTACAAATCTAATAGACGAAGTGTCATTTTCTCTTTTTGTTGAGCGAATTTAAAATGCTGTTATTGTACAAAGAGCTTTTGCCTTTTTGTGTTTCCTTTCAGGACTGTCTTACAAAGAAATGTTGAAGTGACACCATCGAATCATGTGACGCGCAAGATCTTTTATGTTTTCTTTCTAAAACATGAAGTGGCTGTCAACTGTCAACTTTATTTTTTAAATTAGAAGATCTCAAATAAAATGCAGGGATTACTGCCACTCTTATCTTACTTATAGGCAGACAAATATTGCACAAATACTTAAAAGTTTTCACAAAATTTGAAACACTAGAGGTTTTTTTTTTTTTTAAATGTTTTTTGCATTCCACTTTATTTGTGATTTCATTTGGAAGTCTGTTTTATGTAAATAACCAAACAGTCTGTTCAACTGTACTGAATCTGTATAAAGACAACATGATGATTAAGGAAGTGTCCTTGCTCTCCGGGTTGGGGAAGTGGATTCCAGAAATGCCTCGCAGTAGCCAGTCGGTTCAAGAGGCAGTGCAGCGTTTGTCTTCCAGATGCGCAGGACTCGCTGCATTGCTATGCAGTGCAAGTGCATTAATAAGTTATTCTATTTACTCCTGTGTAACAGTTTAGTTTTCGATGTAGAAGCAGCTTTATGAGGAATAGGTTTTATTGTGGCCACCATCGTTTAAACAGCCAAGGGGAAAAAAAGCAATTGTGTTGCCTTATCAGTGACCTACCTTTTATTAAACCAAAAAAAATCATCACACAGTAGGCAGTTTGCATAACAATGATTTCATTCAGCCCAGTCTCAGCAACGTTCTGTTGATGCTTCAGTAATGTGCTTTGTGGGTTTCTTTTTTTTTTTTTGTCCCATTAAAATGCCAGTACTTAAAACCCATCATATTTACACTGTTTGCATCGGTCTTTAAAAGCGGGTGGAACCTGTGAGATGGAGACCATTACTTGTAGTTGGTTCATTACCTGCTGTAGGAGAGACTTAGAACATGAATGAATTAAGAGTACAAGAGTCCCTAATTGAGAACTGGTCACAATCATGAATACTGATGGATACATTCGCAGGCCAGGTACACCTGGTCAACTGCTTGTTAATGCTAATGTCTAATAAGCCAATCACATAGCAGCAACTCGGTGCATGTAAACATGGTCAGGATGATTTAATTGACTTTGAATGTTGCATGGTTGTTGGTGTCAGATGGCTGGTCGGAGAATTTCCACCCTACTGGGATTTTCCCATAAAGCCATCTGTAGGGTTTACAGGGGATGGTCCAAAAATGAGGAAATATCCGGTGAGCAGCAGTTCTCTGGGAACTGATGAAGTTCAGAGGAGAATGGCCAGACTGCTTTGAGCTCATAGGAAGGCAACAGTAACTGAAATAACCACTCGTTACAATCAACGATTGCAGAAGAGCATCCCTGAATGCACAACACATCAAACTTTGAACCAGTGGTCTTTTGTGGCAGACGACAACTATAGAAGATCAGACAGTCAGTGCCTGGTTTGATGATTTCTGCTGCGACATTCAGATGGTAGGGTCCGAATTTTCCGCAAACAACACAAAACATGGATCCATCCTGCCCTGTAACAATGGATCAGGCTGCTGGTGGTGTAATGGTGTGGGAGGTATTTTATGGCACATTTTAGTACCTTAATACCAACTGAACATCATTTAGATATCACATCCTACCTGAGTATTATTGCAGAACATGCCCATCCATTTATGACCACAGTGTAGCTATCTTCTGATGGTTGCTTCCACAGGGATAACGCATCATGTCACAAAGATCATGTCAAACTGGTTTCTTGAACGTGACAATGAGTTCACCACATTCGACCTCTGCAGTCACCAGATCTCAATCCAACACAGCATCTTTGGGATGCGGTGTAACGGGACATTTGCATCATGGATGTGCAGCTGACACATCTGCAGCAGCTGCGTGATAAGCAGCACTGGTGCCCCTCAGGATGCTGGCATCAATCATTTTCACACTTCACATGTGAGAAATCCTTCACATATCCCAAACCTTGAAAATTTTTTGGACAACTCAGCAGCGATGAGGAATACACAGGACTCAAGGAGGGTTTGGTCACATGGTGCACAATCGGCCACCTAAAGCTCAATATCGGACCAAAGTCCAAAGAGCCGGTGAGTGGAAACAGAACCCACACAGATCCAATGATGAACCTAGAACCACAGACTGACCATTCAGCTCCTCGAACCATAACACTCATGAGACCAGTGGCACCTTTAGAACAGTCACATACTGTATTTTTGGCTCTTCATGTTCTCTTTTAGATTTGATTTTATTTGTATATATTCACTCTTCTGGAAACCAAATAATTTGAAAACATTTATCATACTGTAACATTCTCATACAACTACACTGTAATTCTATATGCTTAATTTTAAAGTATATAAAGGATGCACAAAGTGTGGGAAACTGCAGGAACACTTGTGCTCGACAAATTATTTTATTTGAGCGAAAAATTTTCACTCTTATGTGCAATCAATGGGTCAAAAGTCCTGCATATTGTACAATAATGTCCCCAAACACGTTCATTTGAAGCTTCAGGTAACTTAAACATTTTGGTTTATTTTTGCTCCTCCCAGGGGTTTATCAATGGCTATTATTGAGTTTATGAGCAGTTATTAATTTTGTTTAAAAACACTAGGCCATTAAAGAAAAAACTGTATTTTAAAACACGTAAATATAAAAAAATATTTTTTCCCCCAGAAAAATCATTATGACATGGTTATGACATTTAAATTTGTTATTGTATATTGTATAAATACTGTATATTTATGCTATCATAAACTAAATATTTTGTCAGACAAAAATAAAACTTGTTACTTTTTCTAACATTTGCAGAGGAAATAAGTTCTTTAAAAACACCTAGAGATCAAGTGTATCCATTCAAATCTATTTAAATGCTTAAAACTGATCTCATATAGTTTATCTGCAATGGCAATTTTATTTAAACAGCACATTTCATTACACATAAACTCAGTGTGCTTAACATAGAAGATATGTTTACACAGAAATAAAGCATAAGTTAAAACATGGTTAATAACTGTGAGAATAAAAAGGCTTTGAGTCTGCGTTTGAAAGTAGTGCCCAGATGTAGCTGATCTCAGGTCAGCAGGCAGCTTTTTCCAAAGAACGGGACCACTGTAGCTGAAAGCACCCCCAGCACACAGATCTAATTCTGGGAACAGTTAAAAGATCTGCACCTGATGACCCGAGAGGATTATAGATGCTGAGCAAGTCAGAGATGTAGTGGGGCCCAAACCATTGACAGCTTTATGATTTTAAAGGTAATTCAGTATTGGAACTGGGAGCCAATGAAGTGACTTCAGTACTGGGGCAGTATGGTCAAATCTCCATGTACCTGTAAGGACTCTGGCTGCTGGAGTCTGAATGAGTTGAAAGTCGTCCTACTGATGATTTGGATAACCCTGCAACCTGCTTGATATGAATGCATGAACCAATTTCCCAGGGTCAGCTTGAGATCATAATTTTCTAACTTTTGATATATTTTGAAGTGCAGTTCTGGTGACCTTTTTAATATGATTCTCAAAACTAAGATTACTGTCCAAAATGATGCCACAAGTTGAAGTCCTGCAACTACAGAAAATATAATGTACCATATAAGAAATAACAAGAGTCTTTAGCTCTCAACACGTTTATTCAGCATCATCTTTCATGCTAATATTTGCTAAGCGACAGTGTGTTTTATTCCATATGAAAACCAACGTTTTCAACCCCCCCTAAAACAAAAACAAACCCCCCCCCAAAAACCTACAAACATCCGCCCAACAGTCTAAATTAACTACAGTCCCCATAAACCAACGCTCCGTCCCCGCCTTTCTCCCCACATGATCGTCTCCGACCAATGAGGAGTGTCGTTACAGGCGCAATGCGGCTGTCGGGATGTAAGAAGGAATGGCGACGGTCGAGACGATTTTGGAGGCTTGAGTTGAGCTGGAGTTGACCAAAAGAGGCGGATTATAGGTAGTGTGAACATTCACACACGTAAAGATCATATGCAAGAGAGGAGGTTTGTTTACAGAGCGGTGGTGTAGCGGTTAAACAGAAAGATGATAAATGTAAAGCACTTACAAACACTAAAACTGTGGTAGAATGAATCAAGCTGAGTGTTATTTTAATTAAAATTTAATATAAAAAAATTGACTGTTTTACTGGTAATATTTAGGCACTGTTTCCTCTTTTCTTAATGGGTGTATATTTTATTTTCCCTCTTTTTTTTAAGGCTTGAATCCCTTAATGTCCACCTAAAGTCCTTATGATAAAGTCCCACAATGGAAACTGAAGTGTCCTCCTTTTCAAACATCCTCTCAACCCCCACTCCACAGACTCTGACCAGTCAGGCCAACCTGGCAGCAAAACAGCGAGACAACAGGAAGCCCACATCCACAACTCCTGCCTTTCTCTCCAACCTGGGACGGGCCACCTTGCGGGGCATTCGCAAGTGTCCTCAGTGTGGCGTCTACAATGGCACCCGTGGACTCAGTTGCAAGAACAAGGCCTGCGGGGTGTCCCTCCGAAATGCTTCATCGGCGGGTGAGAAGCAGCAAGAAATGTGCTGTTGAAGTGGTCAAAGTTATAATTGACAGTGAGGTGAGAGGTGAGAAAGAGCAGGAGGGAGAAGGGGTCCTTGGCGGTGGCTCGGGTGGCGGAGTGCAGGTGTTCTCGGTGTGTCACAGAGGAAGAGGAGTCACAGCCACACAGTGGGGCTTTGTCGAACTTGTTCCCACAGACACTGCGATAGCCACAGGGGATGGGCCCACACTGCTTACCCGCATCAACCTGGGCCGCTGCTTTTTGCCTTCTTGCAAACAGGGTCAAAGGTCAAATCAGGGTGAATCGTCTGCAGCCAAACAGTCCTCCGAGAGCCTTTGCGTCCACATCAAGCAAGCCATAGAGTGTCAGCGCTGTGCCGCCCCGCTGACGTTAAAAAGCTCCATCCTGGAGGGTTTGAAGGCCTCCATTCAAGTCAAAGAGGAGCTGTGGCGGCTGGCCACAGAGTCTCCGGGGCCCCTGGTGCAGCGTGTTTCCAAAGACACGCTGGTGGTGAAGTGCCACACGGACTCTCACCATCCTCTGGGGCTGCTGCATCTCACTGTAGGCGCAGGGGGACCATCGTCAGAGGCTTTAAAGAGTGAGAGAAGCGTTTTTCACTGTGCCTGCCAGGTTAACACGAGAAGAAATAAAGCTTAGTATTGATGGAGCAGGTGGATCGGCTGGCTCTCACCCTCCTCCCAGTTCGTTCACGTCGCAGCCCTGCCTTCACTTCTTCGCCTGTGTGTGCGCCTTTGCAAGCGATGAGAAGCTGGCTTCAGAGTTTTCAGCTTTCCTCAACTATGCATCCAGCGGTACAGCAACTTAGCTCATTTCAACCCGTTTCAAAGGACCCTGGCAGCAAACACGGGTTACATCAGTCCTCAAGTTTTGTCAGGCAATACTACTGTATCTAAGAACTATTCAATCAAATTTCTTTATTTATATAAAATCTTAACATGAAAAAAAATATGCATACATTAGTGATATTCTCCTTTTGGAGGGTTTATGTCAGCATTTGAATCCAAATGTGCATGATACTTTTGGATGAGTTGCCCAGCCTTCGGAGGTTACAGCTGTAACTCTTGAACATACTGAAACAAGAAGGCTCGAGCTGTGGCAGTTAAACCCTAAATATATATATATATATATATATATATATATATATATATATATATATATATATATATAAAGTTGAGTGTGTGTATATATGAAAACCACAGCAGTGTCTTACTTCCAGAACTCATGACTGGAATTTCACACAAGAACTATTTTCCTTTCTGCTTTCTACATCCGCCAGCCAGGAGGAGTGTGCAGCCAGCTAAGACATTACAGCTCGGATAAGGGTGGGCACCATTAATGTTAACATCCTGCCACTGTCATAAGCGAGAGCCCCTCATCACACTTCCTTAGTTCCTTGCTGCTTAAGTTCTCTTTGGGCATTTTAAGGAGCACAAGGCTTTGTCATTTTTTAAGAGAAAGCAGACAACTCTACAACTGAAATCTCTAAAACTGGGCAGCTCATACCAAAACAATCTAGATGGATAAATAGCACTACAGGCCATGGGTCCATTTGATTTGCATAATAAACTCACAGCTCTAGTCTCAGTAACAAATGCCCGCTTATTCTTTTTTTTTTAAATTACATTTCTTAACATGTGGTTTTCCTTTCAGGTGTGCAGCAAAAAGTTTCCGGCAGAGTAATCAGTCCCTGTGAGAAACCTCTGCAGCAGGCTGAACCCGTCGGCTCTCATCCCAGAGCCAAGAAACTTCACCTGGATGAATCCGTCTCTGGTGGTTTCATCATAATTCTTTCTGAAAGATTCAGCACAAAGCATTCATCGCTCATTAATGTTGGTCTAAATCTTCTGTTGTCGTCCCTTCTCTTCCTGTCTTATCTTTCTCCGACTCTTTGCCCGTACATTATCTGCTGCCTCTGTGAAGCCCCCTCAGTGGCTTCGCCCTCTCGGGTGGGGAAGGAGGGAGCGTTGGCCTCCGGCCCGAGGAAAGCCGGTCACAGGAAAGCCCCCGGTGCCGGTGGGCTGAAGGCTCCAGGTGCCGCCATGTCTCACCGCTGAGCCTTTGCTTCTCGCTGCATTTTCATCTTTCTTGTATCTTTCTCTTAAAGAGCCTTAAATCATCTTAGACATCTGTCTCTTGTGGTTATCACTCATCTGTCTAATCCTGCAGCACTTGCACTGATCCACTGTTGAAAAAGAGCAGGCCAACTGTAGCATATTTTAGCAATTATGTGAAACAAATCCAGGCATTTCAATCTGATCTGCAGATTTAAAGACCAAAAATCTGGGTTTTATGTTCTAATCTGTGTGTGTGTGTGTGTGTGTATGTCTCAGGGAGCGCGCAGGCCGTGGATGAGCGTACGGTGACGATGGGCTTCCATCAGTGGCTGGCAGGTGTCACAGAGAGGATCCACCAGACGATGCACTACCAGTTTGACGGTAAAGCTGAAACACTGTGTTTTCTATCTCTGAGAACAGTGTCTCACAAAACTAGCTGGTGTGGCCATTTCACGAACCTGGCCAATTTTTTTGTGTGGCCCAATTGATGAGAATCAGTTTCAAAGGAATTAAATATTAAAACACTGACTCGAACTTTATCTCTGTTTTAGTTACTTTATGTTCAGTGTGACGCAGTATTTGAGACTATAAATCAGTATGGAGCAAATCACAACAGCAGCTTAAAATAACAAGTTACTGATAATAACATGAATGACAGATTATTAATGATGCAAAGAACCTTTATGATTTAACCTTTCACTTGAAAAAAGATCTCATTTAATTCTTAAATATGCAGTGGTTGCTGTATTTGGCCAACAGAGGGCAGCACAAACCCACTGTTAACACATTTTAAGTTGATGAACTTTGGAGCAGACAGTTGTAGAGACAATACTTAATTATTATTCTACTGCTAATGGAAATATTGCATTCTGATTGCTTAATGCGTCGCTGTAAAACAAAATTAAAGGATTTACCATGAATGAAAACTTAGAGACTCTTTACAGTAATTGCGAATACTCACAACGTGGGGATTTTAAGCTTGATTACAGTATATCTTTCTGCAAGTGGAATGGCTTTGAATTTCTCACTGTTTTCCCCATCAGGGAAGCCAGAGCCTCTAGTCTACCATATTCCGCAGGACTTCTTCAACGCTCTGCAGCAGCGTCTGTCACTGGGATCCAAGAAGAGGAGACTGCCCAACTTCACAACAGGTGGGATTATATTACGCTTTAAGTAGAGCAAAGCTCTGAATCTGACCCACACTGGACTGAGCATTCAGGGGATGCAAGCCGAGTGCTGTGTACAAATTTCTGCTTTGAGCTCATCCAGCCAAAGAACCGATGAGCTTATGCCACGGTGAGGTGACCGTCTGTCCACAGTTCCCAAGAACCACTACTTCACCATAGAATATTGATCAGAATTTAGTAGCTTACAATGATTACCTCATTTGCAGTGATTCCCCACTTTAAACTACACAAATGGTTTTAAGTTTGAAACCAACATTTTTAGCATCTCACAAAACATTAAAGAAAACTGAAAAAAATGAAATGCAAGCAAGTGCATCTGAACTCGTTAGCCCCTTTGTAACCCTTTAGAGAGTTATGATCCCTTCAGTTTGCTTTGACTGCCAGTGTCTCCTGTGAATGTGAGTACTTGAAGCTAAACAAGCCCATAAATATGTAATTATGTGATACCTCCCTCTTCGTCTTATTTGCGTGGATGTCAGCGTTTGTGAGAAACGATGGACTTCCTCAGAGCTCTTTCTCCAAGTACACCTGGCACATCACCAATCCGATGCACGTCAAACGCATCTTCGACACTCCTGAGGTAAACACTCACAATTAAATGGATCAAAAGCATGCAAAAGGAAAATCATACAGCATTTCTTTCATCAAAGGGCTTCATTAGTTTTTAGCAGTTGTACTAATATAGGAAGCAGTCCCCCAGACCTCCTCTTACGGCTTCACACGTCTTTCCTCTCCTTTTCTCCAACAGTTGCCGCTGGAGGTCACTCAGAGTTTTGTAAAAAATGTTGACGGTTCCTACTCACGTTTTCGCTGCCCCGAGCCTCCACCTCAGCCGGAATTACCGGAAGGATGCAAGTCAGATCGGCCACAGGTGATACGACCAATGGAGCTCCGCACGTTCCTCAAAGTCGGTGGGTAACTTTTTTTTTTTTTTTTCTTCCTGGTTCTTTAACACCCGAGGTCATTCTGCACAGCTGTGTCGACACTGTTGTTTCGCTGCCAGGAGCAGGCACAGCAGATCACAAGGAGACCTGTCCATTTGTGATTGACTGGATCCCTGACGTTCTGCCCCGCTGTCACATGGGAGAGCTCAGGATCAGCTTTGAATTTGGCCACCAGCAGAGCGGCCAGCCCGAGTGCTGCGAGAAAACAAGTGCAGCAGAGAAAGGAGGTCGTAATAAGTCAGACGGTCCCCAACACAAACTCGCAAACGCTGTTGAAATTCTTCAGGTAGTTGTTTAAACACACAAGATGACATTATGTGACTCACCCATGTGTTAGTATTATGCAAAGTGTGGATAAACAAGTGTGTTAATATAATATAGATCAGTAGAAAGCTAGACTGTAGTGCACTTCCCATTTTAATGTTTATTCCTTTATGCAAAATATTTACACTAATAATATTAAAAAACAGTTTATTTTTGAAACATTCTATTTTTTAACTTTGTAAGACTGATCATATGATAAGAACATTTTAAAAAAACGTGTAAAATAAAATCCTCTTGGAAAAAGACACATTTACTCTCCTGTTTGTTCTGCTGTTATCATTATGGAAAATAAAATAATTAAACTTGTCACTGAAATGTTTTGGATGGATTTTTAGCCTTTCTAGTCACGTCCAGCACTTAGTTCCAGATTAAAAAAAATAAAAACACTGGATTGATGAACTGAATTATTATTATTATTTTTTTTACAAATGTTCCTGAACTCCAGAAGAGTGTTACTGGTGATCTGAGGATCAGAAGTGGACGGATTCTAGGACCAATCCTAGGACTGACCCTAGCACATAACCCTGTGGAACTCCATAAATAAGACTTTCCATTTACATGACCAAATTGGAGTCTGTTACATAACTATGATTCAAACCACTGCTGCACAGTACCTTTAATACCTATGGCATGCTCTAATCTCTGTAATAAAATGTTATGGTCAACATTATCAAAAGCTGCACAGAGATGAGTCCACTGTCAGAGGCTGTAAGAAGATCATTTGTGACCTTCACTAATGCTGTTTCTGTACTGTGATGATTTCTTCACCCTATCTCTAGGGGAGAGTCCAACCCCCCTTCGGAGGAAGCTCATTTCCACTGCTTGTGGATGCTACTACCTGATCCCCAAAAACAGAGATGAGATTCTGAGGCCACCAAGGCGGAAGCCTTCATAAAAATTCTGAACAGAATTTGCAACAAAGTGCAGCCCCAGCAGAGTCCAACACAGACTAGAAACAAATCAGACTTATTGGCAGCAATGCGGACCAAACTCTCATCAGTAGAATTAAGGAGGTCCTTGAAGTATTCCTTCCACTGCCTGACTATATCCTCAGTTGAAGTTAGCAGCTCCACACCCACCCCCACCTGAGTGAGTGGAGCACCGTTATTCCCTCCCGAGTTGCCTGACAGTTTGCTAGAATTGCTTCAAGGCAATCTGAATGTCTTTTTTTATGGCCTCACCAAGCTGTTTCTGCTGGAGGAGGTAGTTGAAGATCTTGTGGACTGGGGCCTCTGCCAGCTGCACCTTCACTATATGTGTAGGTGCACCAGGTCTGTCAAGCATCCACTCCCATCACCTGATCCAAGTCATCACCAGGTGGTGATTGGTTGACAACTCAGCTTCTCTCGTCACCCGAGTGTCCAGAACCTATGGCCATAGATCTGATGATTACAAAAGCGATCATCGACCTGCGAGCTAGGGTGTCCTGGTGCCACTTGCACTTATGGGCATCGTTATGTTCAAACATAGGGTTTGTCATGGACAAGCTGTGGTTTGCACAGAAGCCCAATAACAGAACACCACTTGGATTCGATCAAACAGGCTTTTTCTCCCAATCATGCCCCTCCAGGTTTCACTGTCATCACGCATGTAAGCGTTGAAATCTCCCAGTAGGACAACGGAGTCACCGGATGGAGCACCCTTGAGCACCCCACCTAGCAACTGCAAGAAAGCTGGGTACTCTGATCTCTGTTGTTTGGCGCATAAGCGCAAACAATAGTCAGGACCTGTTTTCTGGCCCACAGGCACAGGGAAACAACCCTCTCCACTGGTAAAAACTTCAACGTACAGACACTAAGGCAAAGGGATACAAGGACACCCACCCTAGCCTGCCGCCTCTCACGAGGGCAACTCCAGACTGGAGTGCAGCCCCTCTCCAGGAAACCAGTTCCAGAAACCAGGCCGCACATGGCACCCAACCCCTATGGCACCTCCTGTGGGTGGGCCTACAGGAGGGTGTTTCCTTGTTAGGCTGCTCTTGGTCAAGCCCCACGGACTATGGCCTGGCCACCAGGTGCTCTCCTTCAAGCACTGGGTCCAGGGTGGGACCCTGGTAACCCTATCCCAGGCTGGGTAGACTGCTCCCTTGAGCTTCCTCTCATAAGGGTCATCTGAATCGCTCTTCGTCTGGTCCCTCACTCAGAACCAATGTACCTTGGGTACAACATAGCCCCTGGGATTCTTGGGACACACAAAAGGTGGTGATTCATGGAGAGGACTTTCAAAAACCTTTAGTTTTTTTGTGAGTTGAGTAATGTTTTTGGTCATGCCTAGTATATCAAATGCCAGAAACCAGGATGTACTCTGTCTAGTTACATTTTTCAATTTGGCCTGCTTTTCTGGCAGTTCTACTCCACAATCTAGCTACATGTTACAGTAAGAAACTCAACATGCAATGTTCAGTTGCAAAGATGCTGCATGCCACATTATGTATTTGCTTACATCCATCACTCATTAGTACTCCCTGGAAACATCTCCAGTCTAGTAATTACTGGCAGTTTGCGTTGCCAGTTAGGGGAAGATGCTCTCTGAATTTGCATGCTTTTGCAGTTCAGATCTTAAGCGTCACAATATAAGGAAGTCAAATTCAGCTGATTAAACAGTAAGAGTGTTTGCATTCTCCTTACAGAATGCCAGGGGATCTTTTTGTGGCACAATCTGCCTTTTAAGCTCGACCTTTACTTAAGAAAAAAACCCAGTTGTTCTGTATTACTTTTCTGGACTGATGTGCATAACTTTTACCAGCAGATGGAAGCAGCGGCCTGCTCATTCACCTATTTTCAAGCAAACACAAGCTGAGAAGGTGGAAAATGGGAGAGAAATGAGTGTAAAAAAGTGCATCATTTCACTCTGTTTGGAAATTAGTTAATGCAGAATAAAATTAGGTGTATAACTGCATTTCATAATTTGGCTTGATCCTTTTTTCTCCCTTCTGGGCATCACAAAGCGGCGATTACACACTTGCTGTGTGATATATCGCTGGAAACATCACACATGCTTACAAAATGTGTCCAAATGTTCATGAATTAATTAAGATTATAAGTTAATGCCACGACGACGTAATGCCAAATTATATGCAGTGCTCAGAATAGCAGCTTGCACACTGTGTATCTACATGGTTGGTGTAGGCGTTTAAGAACAGTGCCAGCCCCCGGCCTCATCTTCCCTCACAGGCCCCCAGGACATCAGTGTGAGTACAGCCTCTGCCTGCGCGGGGGGGCTGCCAGACAGCTCTGAGGAACGCATTTAGCTGTTTATGTAGTCTGTCAGTCACAAAGATGGGAGACGCATCAATCCTCTCCTGGAAGGAATAGCGAGCACATTGTGACAGGGAGACTTCCTCCATCACCTAAAAGATGTGTCATAGAAAGAGACAGCAAAGGCCTGAGAGGATGGGAGGGCTGAAGCGTTGTCTGAAGCCAGAAAAGTTGATTTAAATTTAAAAAGACTAGAGTGGTTTTCAGTAAAATTAATGGTCTTTTTAAAACAGGCCTCAAGACCGAAAAGATGCTAATGGCATGTCACTGTTCGGTGGCACATGTGAGTTCTACAGTGGTATTTCACAGCTCTTGGATGGCACACCATACCATACTTTCCAACAGTGGGTGTCACATCACTATGCAAGTTTAATGCCGGTGACATTGTTTCTATCTTTATCGACAGTGCAGCTAAGGCAAATGCACTTCAAATCAGAGTGTGAAGCTGCTTCTCTATTAGAGCAAATGCAGCAGAGGCTCATATTAGAGCTAACCTTTGCTAAAATGTTCATGATTCGCTCAGCTGCTGTAGCCAGTCTGTTCAACCAATAATAGCGGGATGAGCTGATTTAGGGAAGCCGCACAGAAATTGGGTGGAGTGGAGTTCAACCGAGGCACAGCAGGTGGCGCTCCCAAGATGCTCCTCAATGAACAGGAGTGACTTTAGCTGAACAGTTAAAATCACTGTACATGCTCCTAGACCAAAAAAAAAGACAAAAAGAAAAAACAAAACACTAACCTCACAAAACTGATATTTTTAGCCGTAGCTCCACATTCATTTTGAACTATCTTGCAAGTGCCACCATGAAACTGGAAGTCCGGAGCGTGCGAGTTCTTGAAATATGAAATGGCACCTGGCAATAGGAAGCAGCTATTCAGTCTCAGAGCTGCTCAATAGTTGCTTAGAAGCTTGCTGAGCATAACGTGACCGGCAACAACAGCTCACAGAGCTACTGGCCATGTTCCTTCTAGTGTTCTCTTCACTCCACCCTCAGATGTTCTTTGTATCGTATTATTTTCTTAGTGAAAAGTTATTAAAACAGTGAAGTCATCTGAGCAACCCAGCTTACTAGCAGCCAGGTAGCAGGCTTTGATCTTCCTCTCAAACCATGGTGGTTTAATTAGATTACTTTCAATTAAGTATTTACATTTTGCAATCAATGAATTAGTCATGTTTAAATATTTTGGAGCCGTAACCTTAAAAGGAGCTTTATAGCATCTTTGAGCCCCTCGTTTTGGTTTTATATCCTGTTCATATCATAGCCAAGAGACACCGGCTCTATAAAGTTATAAGCAACAAAAAAGTTATAGGTTTGTGTCTCCTGGTTGGCTGGGGCCTTTCTGTGTGGGGTTTACACGTTCGTGTGCCTGTGTGGGTCTCTGGCTTCCTTCCACAGTCCAAAGCGATTCATGGTGATTTCAGCTTGGCTCAGATGTGATGTAGATACCTTTTCCATTTGTAGCATGTCTTTCTCTCTGATATACAAAAATGTGCAACATGTGCAAGTTTTGGTTGTTGAATATCGCTGCATGTTGACAAAAGATCACTCATTCACCTTAATATCATTTTAATTGCATTTAGCGAGATGCGGCGCCTTGTACTGCTGTACTATTAATACAGAACTTTCCAGACCTCAAAGCTACAAATCCATTATCACTTTGACATCTTGTTGTTTCAGCATCCCCATGGCCCTTATCACTTGACTTATCTCCACAGTAAGGTCAGAAAAGTTGCTCCCATGTGCACGCCATTAGTAGTAACAGCATTCTGTAGCTCTTTGTTTCCAAGCACAAAAAAACAGTGCTGAAAAAACCTTGAGGAAGCACCACTCATCAGTTACAAAGGTCAACATTTTTATGGTCAAACGAACAAGGCAAAACACATTATCTAAGCCTGCCACGTGGATATATTAGATACTCAGTGCACCTGCACCAACAGCCCAGGCACCCATCTGACGTGGTGTACTGCAGCGTGAGGCGAGGGAGGGGAAACGGATCTGCCAACAAGTGTCCTACCTGCCAACTGGAAGAGGTGCAGTCAGACTGACGGGACTTATCAACACATCCGTGACGACTGATGACAAACCGTGACACGCAACATTTCCACGGCCTGGAAACAAACTGCACTCGACCTGCCTCAACACAAAGTCATTAACCAGACAGAGAGGTCAATGTCGCATGCAAGACAAGGAGCAAGAAGTCCACTTACCTAATGACCTGCGAGCTCTGTCTGTCAATCCACGGGCCAACCAACCGAATCCAAAGTCGATGTCCTGACGATCCGCATCTCAATACCTCCGCCAGTCCTCCTGACTTCACAGCTGCACGTATCGACTTGTATTAGGAGGGGTAAATCATCCCTGAATGATGGATGAATATGTGGAGCGAGTCGATTGTGTTCACAATCACATGTTCAGTAGCAGTGTGAGGGAACCTTTGAAAACCAAACCAGGAGTGGTGGAATCTCATTAAATCCAAGTCCTCTACAAGGGAACATTTTTGACTGCTTATATTTTACTCTCATGCCTCTTGATAAAAAAGTATTTTATCTTTCAAGGTGCATTAATTGCTTTAGAAGATTAAGGGTGGGGTTAGTTCAGTTTATATTCACTTCTTTTTATGAATGTTTTGGAAAAATACCCAAATGGAAAATCTTACAACAAAAATGTGTGTACGAGGATTGATTTACAAACGTAACCTCTTCCAGTTTGTAAAAATGTGCCTGTTTTGCATGTGGATAAAACACTACTGAACAGTAACTTTGGTGGTTTTACTCTTGATATATTTATTGGTCAACTGGCAATCAAGGAAGACATTTTCCTCACTTTTTTATTGTTAATAATTTAGAAGTTGGACTGATTCATTTTATAACACAAACAGTAGGAGGGTATCACTTGTGGCTCTGGATACCGCTGATAAGCTTTTCATCACTGTTTAAAGTTTTACAATCAGCTGAGAAAGTACAAAGTACTACAAAGTACATTTACGAGGTTCACTTAAACTATCTCCAACAACAAAATTCCACTTATGCATTAATGTATCGGCAAATCCATGGAATCATATATCATAGAATTTTACATCAGTTGAATTTTTCAATGAATTTATTTAATTTTAATATTTAAAGTGTATTTCCCTGGTTGTACTCACAGACCTATACTAAAGTGTGGTACAAGTGTTTAAGTGAAGGCTCTGACTATTCAGCCTTCTGCTATCACAATGTCACGCATTTATTTCCCCCCCAATAGGTAAAAACATCCATTTCAGAACTGGACTTATTTAACGGCATGAGAAACACGTTTGTTCAGGCTTAGATTAGTAAATGTGACAGTTCCTCTGCATTTAACCTTTCAGTCTCTTACAGCTAATTCAGACCAAATCAAGCCCGTGTCGGTTAACATTTCTAGTTTGCAGTCAGTGTGACAAATACAACAAAACAGACAAACAACCCTTAAATCAACCTCCTATCCTCAGACAAAAAAAAAAGAAAAAGAAAAAGAAGCCTGACTCCCATTATAAAGTGTCCAGCTGTGCAACATGCTTGTAGCCTAGTACAAAAACCTTTTTTGGAAGAACTAACATTTCTAGTCTGTTAGGCTACTTAGCAGTTGTGTATTATTATTATTATTACCCTTCCAGTTTGTGGATGTAGCCAACTAACCAAGCTTGCTAGCGTTAGCTGATAACTTCCACCCTCTCATTCAAATATGGTCACTTCGTACTTAAAAAAACCTCCCATGGCTAAACACTAGGGTCAGCTCACTGTGGGTGCTTCCATCTTTATACATGCTAGATGGGGAGGGTCCTTTGTCTCAAAGTCCACAGATGGAACAACAAATTTAATTCTAAACACAAAATTATAACAATTTTTTCTTTACCTGCAGCAGTCATACAAAATGTGGAAATGGTAAAAACAAAATTAAATACATTTTTAATTTTTTAACACCATAGAAACAGGTGAGTGAGATAAATTTCAGTGTCAAACTTGAATGATGCACAATAGAAATGCCAACGTTTAATGACCATCCACCATAAAACTAACCGTGGATCTCAACGCGCCCACTAAATCACAGTAGTTCTTTTACATTCTTTTAAGAACTGGTAAAAGTTTGGGCTGCATTTGAGTGGAAACTCGGCGTGTGACGATGAATCTCTGAGGAAAGCTGAGAAACAGTTTGAATGTGCAAAAGCGATTTGTTTGTGATTGCCATCAGTGTTTGGATGGATCTCATTTTGGGCAACTCAGCTGCTACACTGCATCATTTAACACGGCCTTTCTTCTCTTATGATTCACGCATTCCTCCCCTTCACATGCAAACTTTCTCTCCCCTCCTTCTCCTCCTCCTTCCTTCAGACTGCTTCCTGATCGTTGGGCTGAGCAGAGTCATCATCAGATCCATCAGTGCACAGTCATTGCCTGAGGAAACACGGGCCAATTATGGCCATAAATAATAATGGGAGAGCGCATCTGGCATGATGACTGATGGGCCTCTCTCACAGCTCATTTACATGGCTTTTGTGTGGCCATCAGCAGCTCTACTCTAATGTAATGCTCAAAAAATGAGCCTTTCATAGAATATTGTAGGATTCAAGGGCGGAAAAATGGCACCAGGGTGGTGCATGCCGTGGATTGGAAACAGGGTAGGAGTGAGCATAAAGAGGTCTTAATTGTCCCATTATATGCTGCCATACATACAGTGCGGGCTTGTGGCTTGTCTCTGCTTGTGTGTTACACAAAGAAGTCCATCCATCAGCATCAACATGAAGGGGGGCTGATTGTGCCTATGCGGTCAGGTAACAAACTAACCACCTCCCACGCTCGAACACGCACACACTACAGATACTTTACATGTGCATGTCAGACACCTGCCCACTTATCCTGCCTCCTTAATGCTTTTCATGTCAATTCCTAATGAGCAAAGTGAAAAACGATAGCGTTACCTCAAAGCACAGATTGGTGGACAGTTTTTAATTTCTCAACATAGGTGTCAACGGCGTTCAGAGAATCCTTAATCTGTCCTTTGGGTCGGTGGCAGCCTCAAGCCAGAGAACAAAAGGCTGCAGCATGCTGACGTGTGTCCCAGGAGCTGATAAGCCTGGTTGTTAATGGTGTTAGGGTAGATTTCATTACCCCCTCCAGACTGCTCTCATTAAATAAACATCCTCCTGTCACATCCTTCACCCTACGAGCAGAGGAGTAACCGAGGCAGGACGGGGTGACGGGAGGGGAGGTATGACTGAGACCGACAGTAAAGTGGAATGTTAATGAAAAACTTGTCAATCAAAGTTGCATCAGTTGTAACATGCATGTTTGTGTTCTTGTAAAATAACCTGAATCACTTTTTCTTTTGCTTTATAGCCAAGCAGGCAGTATGACTCTGGGGATGGCAGTGCTGGCTGGTCCACCTCCTTGATCCAGATTGAAATATAACTGTTTAGTACAAATATTCATGATGCACTCAGGATTTTGGAAGTGCGACTGTGATACATTTGTAGAAAAATGTATCAGCAGCACTCGTGTAGCTTTTGCATAATATTTATTAGACAAATAAATGTCCCTTTGGGATGGTGCAGTTTTGATTTAGGGCCAAGTAATGGCAACCATCAGCAAGTACTTGGCAACAGTGGGGAGGAAAAACCCCATATTAACAGACCTTCAGCAGAACCAGCCTCAGGGAGGGGTATCCATTTGTAGACAGAAAGAGAGAGACCACGAGCAACGAACAAACCAAAAAAACAAAAAACACAAACTATGGCAGAGGGTAGACAATGTTGCAATAGTGAGGAGTGAAATAAGGGGGGGCGGGGGTGAAGGTGAAATGTTCAGCGCATAATGGGAAGTCCCCCGGCAGCCTGAGCCCATTGCAGCATAACTGAGGGATGGGTCAGGGTCATCTGGGAACTGATTCCACAGCAGAGGGGCCTGATAGCTGATGGCTCTGTCCGTTCTACTTTTGGAAACTCTGGGAACCAAAAGTAAGCCTGCAGTCTGAGAGTGAAACGCTCTATTGGGATAATATGGTACTCTGAGATCTTTAAGCTAAAAGGGGGCCAGATCATTTAGGACTTTGTATGATGCACATTTAAGGCTGTATTATGAGAGAAATATGATCTCACATTTAACTTCCTGTTAGTACTCTTGCTGCTATGTTTTGGATTAACTGACGGCTTTTCAGGGAGCATTTAGAACAATCTGATAATGAGGAATGCCAATAGTTTAGCTCAGAATTAATAAATGCATTTTTTAAGCATTATTCTGAGATATTCTTTTCTACAGATGAAAAAAAAAAAGCACTGGCAGTGATGTGATGTGCGTGTAACTGTCTGTAGTTTCAGTAATTGATTTGCTTTGTAAATATAATAGATTATTATCTACATAGCACTGGAAACTCATGCAGTGATTTCTAATATTAAAACATTGCCTAAGGGCAGCATGAGTATAAAATGAAAAGCATCTGTCCCAGCACAGAGTTCAGAGCCAGCCTCCAGTGGAAGAAGGATTGCAGTTCTGCACTGGCTTTATTCCTCAGCCCCAGAGGTTGCTACATGGCAGCAACGTTACAGCGCAGAAGCAAACCCAGTAGCTAGGATTTTTTTTTCTCCTTTTGGCTCTCGCACCAGGTAAGCATTTTTATTTAAACCACTATCTTGTGGTCAGTATCAAAAGAGTGGCTGTCAAACCGCGACAGAACAAAAATGATGAGTTTTCAGTCCATCGACCAGTGGATGGAAACTTGCGAGCATGCTGATGTTAGCATGCTCGCAGAGACTTTATTTAGCTAAAGTCTCTGTAAGGCTTTAGCTAAATAAAGCCTTACAGAGATTCTAGCGTGGATTTATTACACACGATTTCATTTTTAAGATACCCACCAAACACATGGTGATCTGATTTTTTGGTATCATTGCAGTTATCCAGTCATGTTCCTGACCCCTTATACACTTATTACTTTCCACACTGTAATCTCTTCAGTCAACCTCGTCTCTGCTTCCACTCTCCGTCTCTTTTGTCTTCTTCTATTGGTTTTTGCTGCAGTTTTCATTGCTGGCGACCCTTTTCTTACCCCACTTACACCTCCCCTCACCCTGTGTGGACTCTTGTCTTCTCCCCCTCCTGCCCAGATGAATCTATGCCATCATCCTCTCTTCATCTATCAGAGCGCTCTCATTGTTTTGACGTCTAGTTAATTCTCGGCTCATGATTTATCAAATTCTTATTACCGCTTGCTGAAAGCCTCATTCATTGTCCTGATGTATGGTAATGATAGTCCCGGTGTGGCTGCCTGAATCGCAACAAACCAGCACATTTTTTCTTCTTCGTCATCCCCCTTTTGCTCATGATTGCCTTTCCTTTTTAAATTGTTTTCTTTTTACTTTGTAATGTGAGCATCTCTCAATTATGTATGTGAATGTAAAACTGTCCATCCATCCATTTTCTTCCACTCATCCAATTCAAGGTCACAGGGCTGACACAGAGAGACAGACAACCGTTCACACCTATGGCCAATTTAGAATCACCAGTTAACCTAATCCTGAGCATGACTGTGGGAGGAAACCGGTGTACCTGGAGAGAACCCACACAAGCATGGGGAGAACATGCAAACTCTGCACAGAAAGGCCCGAGCCAGCCGGTGGATTCAAACCCAGTGTGGTGTTAGTATGGTTCTCAGCTCAGCTCAAACATGTGATGGATGTTCACACTTTTCTTCCTTCACTGTAAAGAAAAACGCATTCACTGCATTCAATCAAGTGATGAACATCCTCCTGGAGTGGAATAATTACGATCCCAGTGTAACATGTGGAGAAAACTTCATAAGGAAATATCAAGTATTCACCACCGGGTGTTGATGAAGTGACAGAAGGCAGAAGTAGGCAAATCAATTTTAAAGCCTGTAGGGCTACACGTTCTGCTCTATTCAATTCAATTCAATTCAATTCTATTTATATAGCGCCAAATCACAACAAACAGTCGCCTCAAGGCGCTTTGTATTGTGGGTAAAGACCCTACAATAACACAGAGAAAACCCAACAGTCAAAACGACCCCCTATGAGCAAGCACTTGGCGACGGTGGGAAGGAAAAACTCCCTTTTAACAGGAAGAAACCTCCAACAGAACCAGGCTCAGGGAGGGGCAGTCATCTGCTGCGACCGGTTGGGGCTGAGTGGAGAGAGACAGGACAAAAGACATGCTGTGGAAGAGAGCCAGAGATTAATAATAACGATTAAATACAGAGTGAAGTATAAACAAGTAAATAAAGGTGAATGAGAAGAAACAGTGCATTATGGGACCCCCCCTCAGCAGCCTAGGCCTATAGCAGCATAACTAAGGGGTGGTTCAGGGTCGTCTGATCCAGCCCTAACTATAAGCTTGATCAAAAAGCAAAGTTTTAAGCCTAATCTTGAAAATAGAGAGGGTGTCTGTCTCCCGAATCCAAGCTGGGAGCTGGTTCCACAGAAGAGGGGCCTGAAAGCTGAAGGCTCTGCCTCCCATTCTACTTTTAAGTATCCTAGGAACCACAAGTAAGCCAGCAGTCTGAGAGCGAAGTGCTCTATTGGGGTGATACGGTACTATGAGGTCTTTGAGATAAGATGGGGCCTGATTATTCAAGACCTTGTATGTTAGGAGAAGGATTTTAAATTCTGCAGGTTCAGCAAAATGTGTATTTGACAGTCCTTTGTAGTACAGGTGGAGAGATATACTGCAAAAGCAGCTCAGGAGTGTTGAAGGTAAAGGTAAAGTATTCTTCACTTGACAAGTCATCCTGATTTCAACTCGATTAATTGTATTTCACTTGCTGTAGATGAGACTAAAAGCAAAATGACCAACAGTTTTTAAAATTTTTTTTTAGATTTTATTTATGATTGTTACTTTGTCCAATTATAGTAACCCCTAAAAATGAGGAGGATGCAAACAGCTGTAACTATTCTTTTTCAATCCCTCAAATTAAAGCTGTAAGTCTTCACTTGCCTATTCACCATATAACTGCAACTTAAACATGTACTTCGCAGGACTTTTTATATATCAAATGCTTTTTTATTGCCAATGTGTGTACATATTGTAATGTAATTAAAAATAAAACACTAAATAGACCTTGCCTGACTCTCTCAGTTGCCTCTAAAAGCCTCTAAGAGTTTTCTACGTGAAAGATGCAGAACACATTTTCCACAGAAATCCGAGGGATGTGACGGACGCTCGAGTGTTTCGCCTCATTGCTTATTCCATTTCCAGCATCAACAGTAAAGAAACACTAGCTGACATTTGTGGGCAAGCAAGCTAGTGGGTAAGCTATTTTTAACTAGCATTAGCCAAAAGGAAGCCATTTTTATCTAATTAACCTGCTTTCATGTATTCCTCAGTGCATTGCACCCATACAGTTTAAGGATTAAACTGTATGGGTGCAATGCAAGTTTTCTAGTATTAACTGATAACTTAGCACGCCACCTCTTCATCTAAATATGGTCACTTTTCACTTTTTACCCCCCAGGAAATAACATGGCAGCTGCCAAGATGCTATAATGTGTAATTCAGAACCCATGGGTGACAACAGGCAGCTATATCCAGGTATCGTTTGATGATTGTTTGATGATACTACTTTTGTAGCTATGCTTGTTTGAATAGAACACCTTTACTAATAAGGGAGTATTTTTATATTATGGCACTATATAAGTTATAGTACTTATATCATTTCAGATACTTATCATGCTGATTGAGTGCCCTGAACGTTGGTTTCCTCCTACTTCCACTTTTTATCTCTTTATTCTCTCCCTTGTTTTTTAAAACTTTTTTTTGCTTCTTTTTTCCCTCTCTTGTCCACCCCATTCCCAGTCCCAGTGAAGGACAGGCGCCAGGTTAGAGGAGGTCAAGCATTAGCGAAACTATCTAATCACTAGCTCTACTCTTTCTCTTCCTCCTCTCCTCCCTTTCTCCTCCTCTTCACTGACAAGTCATCTGTCAACAGGCTGGCGGCTCTGGCCTCTCCATTAGGGCTGTGGCACCTCAGTATTTCTCAGTCCTACACACACACATACACACACACACACACACACACTTTTCCATGCGTCTCGCTGCCCAGACACCCTCCTTGTGAGCGGTGAGATCAATGCTGCCAGCTCCATGCATCATTTGTCACACCGCTGCCCTCACTTTAATGAGCTTGTCTGGCTTCAGCTCCTCCTTTTTCATTCTCCCTTTTTCCTCCTCACCTTTTATCCCCTGTTCAGCCGACTGTTTCAATCTTTTAACTCGGCTCGCCTGCATGTAGAACAACTTCTCTTCTCACTTGTCCCACTGTCAGCCCCCTCTGACTTACTCTCTATTTAGGTAATGATACAAGCAGCATGCTTTACAGTGGGTGGAGATTACAGCAGCCAGTCTGTGGGCAGTGGTGAAGGAAGTCCTCAGATCCCTTAGAGTAAAAGCACCAAAGTTTGAAAATCGTAGCTCGGGATGAAAAATAGAATAGGATAGAACACCTTTATTGTCATTATACAGAATGTACAATGAGAAATCCCACTGTAGCACCAAAAGGTTATACTGTATAGAGAAATATTTGAGCAGTTTAGTTCAGTGTCTTAGAGCCTATAAGGAGCCCCTTCACAGGTTAAATCTGACGAGTATTAAGATTAGTGAAAAAAAAAAGGCTGTCTAAACGCTTTGTGGTGGTGTAGTGGTGTAGTGGTTAGCACTGTTGCCTCATAACATGAAGGTTCCTGGTTCAAACCTACTGGCCCACCTTGTGCCTGTGTGTGTGCTCTCTGGGTACTCTGAGTTCCTCCCCACATGCTTGAGAGCTCCATGGACTATAATGTTCACAGATGACACTGTGATCTGTAGTGAGAGCAGGGAGCTGGCAGAAGAGCGCCTAGAGAGGTGGAGGAATGAGAGGAAGGCAGGTGTAATGGCGAAGATGCAAGAAGTAGAGGTAATGAAGGTGGATGAGCTTAAATACCTGAACCATTCCCAGAAGAAGACATAAGCCAGTCTGCATGGGTATTTTTAATAGTCCAGTGAGCACATTTCTATATATTAACATTTTAACTGGAGGAGTTAGAGAGTGCCGTAAAATACTTAATAAACAGGTAACCTTAAATTACTTGTATTTATTCATATACTTGAATAAGTAAATTCAATATGTTTCCCGCCTTAGTTCCATGTATGGTTGTAGTTTCATATTTGGAGGAGTGTGTGTGTTTGGGCGCTGAGTTGTTGTCTCTTCTCTCTTTTTTGTTCATTGCGTGGCATAACTTGTTTGCATGAAAGTAGATGCCGTTGGCACTGGAGTTCTTTGAAAACAACAATGATGACAACAACAACAGCAGGTGCAGCAACGCGTCATCTGGATCCGTACACTAAACTGTATTTTGTGTTTGCAGAATTTTCACATCCTGAAATTTTGCTGTTATTGTTTGTTAACTGTAACACTGCTCCACACACACACACACACACACAGTGTCCACAAAGGTTAATGTACGCATGGTTTTATGAAATCCCTGCCCCCAAATTCAGTTTTCGTTCTTTAAAATTCCTTCATTTGAAATTTGGAGGTGCCCACCCCAGCAGATGGCTGGGGTGCAACCAGTAACAGTGATGGAGTAAATACCTGTAAAATGAAATAGTTGTTAAAAGTACAGTTCCCTGAAATATATGGTTATGTCATGCTTTATCATCCATAAAACTAGATAAATGCATATCCAAGTGGAGGTGAAACTGTTGCTTGATAGAAAATTAATTGGCAGCAGACACAATTTCTTCACTGCAAAAAAATATCTGAAACACTTTATGGTCCTTACATGATCTGTGTTAGAGGTGAATGTGGTAGTAAATCACACACATTTTATGGAAGCAGCTTCAGAAAGAGCCTGATGGAGGACAGAGGGGAATCTTGGCAAAAAAAAAAATCAAGCTGGATTTAAAGAAATCTAAAAAAATGAATAAATAAAATTAAACTTAAGAAACAAAAGAAAGAACAGGGAGTCTAATCTTGTTGTAAAACATGAAGGAAATCTGCTGCACTTCCTAAAGCCACGCTATTAAAATACAAGCCCTGGCAGTTCCTTTTCATAATAACGAAAAGAGTTCTAACCTTGATGAAGGTCGGTATTACATTGTTCAGTGTAACAATGTTACCAGGGGCACTTTTATCTTTGTAGGGACAAAAGGAGCTGACACAGCTTAGGGTTAGATTAATAACTTTAGTGACTTAGGAGTAATTAAAGAATTGAAATCAAATAAATAAAGCAATTAATGTGAAACAGATTTGAAAGGCAAGTCAAAACAACCACCAAACACACACATAAAAAACAAGGAGTTTAATGATAGCCCTAATGGGGAGTAGATGCTGCATGGCTGTGATAGCTGACATCACAAATAATCTTAACTGGGGGAGGCAGAAATATAAAATACAATGGACAACCACATGCTCTCACACCTACAGCCAATTTCCAATCACCAGTCAACCTAATGAGCACGCCTTTGGACAGTGGGAGGAAACTGGAGACGATCCTGAGGCAGGGAGATTCAGCTGAGCAGGAGGCGCAAACCCAGAACTCCCCCTGTAGACCTGACAGTGCTAACCCCCGCACCGCTGTGCCAGGAGGTCCGAAACCAGCACGACTTTATAGTTAGTACCATGGCGGCAAATAGCATTAGCTACAGGCTAAAGTGGGATATCTACTAGTGATCAGGTCAGCGGTTCAATCCCCACTTCTCACGAGTGATATTGCGTGACCTTTGTGCCTCCTCTGCCATTAGCTATAAGTGATGTGCAGTACTGCAAGATGTGGTACCAAATATACAGTACAACCAGTATTGCCGATACTTGTAACTTACAAAGGCAGCTTATCAATATTATCGATATTGGTATCCACCAACCCCTATTAGTTATAACAACATTGCAATCAGCGTTCGTGCCAATAACATCAGGATGAAGAAGATTAAGTCCTAATCTGTAAGCTTGAGTTTGAGATGAATGAAAGTGGACGTCAAACTGGGACAGGCCTCGCTATTTTCTCCAGGACTACAGAGGGCAACACCTGATAGACACAGCAGAATTTAGCTAACTGTGTTTGTCTGCTTGTAAAATTATGACCTGAAAAACCAAAACAATGACCTGAAAGACACTGAGAGGCTCCACAGCATGGAGGGGGCTGTTCGCACTACACAGTCGTTTGGTCCATTCTTAGTATAAAAAGGGGCTTCCCACCCACCAGTCAGGAACAGAGGAAAATAAATAAACAGCCCTTAAACAAGGAACCATTCATGCAGCCTGATGTGAACCGTGCAAGACTTTTATTTGATGCTCTGATGAAGAGCGATTTTGTTTGCCCTCTGCAGCTGTGTAACGATGCCAACATGGAGAACAATGTCAGCCCAAACAAAAAACAAAACAAAAAAAACCAGCCGCACAAGTGGTGACTACACATAGTAGCTGAATGGAGTTGAGAGATGTTTAATAGTATTACTCCTCAACAGTGCGGTACTTTATTGCTCTTTGTGGAAACTTAAGCTATTGCTTACTCACACCGAGGATGCTCAAACCCAGGATTGTTCCACAGACTGCTTTTAAAATGATGCCGGATAGACACAGTGTGCTGTATTTATGCTTTGCTGCCATTTTGGCCTGGAACGAGTCCCAACAAGTGATTTGTAATCCATCTGAGGGGCTCAAAGCATGAGAATCACTGCTATAATGTATGATGTCCTGTGGATACAGATACATAAAGACCAGCAGAGAAAGATACCAGATTCACTCACTGCAGAGGAGAAAGACTTAAGGGAAAGATTTATCATGCAACTCTGTGCTTAAAGAAACGTTTTGGTGATTTAGCTTGTTTTTACTGGCGCCGTTTTGATATTTATTGGTAGATTTATCTTCACTAATACCATTAAATGTGCCTGACATGGTGTCATACTGAGATATATTTTGAGCTCTGTTTAAGAATGTATTTTTTTTTCCAGCTTCCAAATACGTCAGTATTTATCAGCTAAATCGCAAACGCTTCTTTTTTTGTCGGAAGTTTTGTTTTGTTTGAAGTGATATGAAAAATAAGGGAACAGAAATCATTGTATCAATTCATTACACAGCAAACAAGCTGTTTGAGAAGGAGGTTCTTCGGAGGGTTGTGTGGGTGGGAGTGGGGTAAAACTGTCCAGAACTAGTTTGTTTGCAGGTTTCTAAAAATCACCAGGCACCACCAGATGAGAAGGACTCGGATGTTACTCTCCCCATATTTCCTGAATTCTGTCTGCCTGTTTTCTCCTGCTGAATGTGTGGCTCCATCTCTTTCAATTAATAACCAGTCGAGCCTTTCTTTTGCCAAACTAAGCACTCCTTATTTTGAGAGTCTGAATCATATCACATTACTGGCTATCTGAGGACAAGCTGTCATCTTCCTCTTCTCTGTGTTTGGCATTGCCTTGTCTTTTCCAGGCTGATGCTCACATTGTGTTTTGGTTCACACTCTGATGCAACAGGCAGCTGCTTTTAGCAGAAAAAATCTGGTACTGTGTGAAGTACCTGCTCAGCAACAAATAGAAGGTAGACACAAAGCAACAGCTGAACATATTGGAGCATTTAGCAACTAAAGAGCCAGATTTTTCCATCACTAGCCAAACAAAGGTATAAGGTAAGTGATAATCGAACCTGGACACCTCTGTTAGACAAACACAAGCCTATAAATCAATGCTAAAGTGATTTCAAATCTGTGTAGATACGTATGTTTGATAACACTCAAAGCTTTTTATGTTTCTGCTGTGCCAGAGTCAGAAAAGTGTTAGCAGTGTAGGTGTGTGGATGGCAGCGCTGGTCTTAGTTCAGACTGAAATATGTCTTACTGTCATGAATTTCTGCACAGATATTCACTGTCCCAGAGGCGAAGTCCTTATGTAGAGCTGTAGGAAATGTGAGTGATGATACAGACATTAATGATCATTCCATCAAAGCTCAGAGTTCCTGGCACTAATGTCAGGGATCTTTCCAAGGAACGAAAAAATGCCTTAGAGCCTCATTACCACTTCACACATTTTTAAGATAGCCTTTATTATTGTGGACTGTTGGTTACATTTCTGGACTTCATACATCAGTCATGGGATTCTTCTGTACCTCCACATCTTTGTGTAAAGCAGCATTAGCAAAAACTAAGTAAAGTTGTCTGCAGGTGCAGATGTGGCTCTGAAAAGCTGGTAACTGTTCTTGCCACCTGCTACCAACACTCTGAAAGTTCCTGAAGTAAAAATAGTCTCGCTGGGACATAATTTAGACCCGGGGGACTAAATCTACTAAGCCTGGTCCTGAACTGCCAAGTTTTTGTTTGCTGAGATATATTTTTAAGATATGTTTTTCTTATCCCAGGTGGGATACGTTGGGAAATTACTGTGTTACAGCTGCCAAAACGTTAAACGCAACATTCAACAGAATAGCTCACATAAGGGAGTATATCAAAATACAGCATGGACAAAAATCTGTACCATAGTTAAATAAGGTAAAAGTTACACACAAGGAGCACAAATTAACAGAAAAATAGAACATCACACAAAAGCTAAATAGTATAGTAGGAAGTAGAAAATCTAAATATTTTAAGACCAGTTGTTGGAATAGACTTTACCTATACTGAAATAAGAAAATAAAGCTGTACAGTCAACACAAGAATGCACTGATTGTCAAGCGTTAACAATTTAAGGCAATCCATTAGGAAATAAATTGTTTTCAGATGGCTTTGGCTGAAGATCCATCCATGTCTGTGTCATTGAGGGCAGTAATATAAGCAGTGTTAAACAGACTTCCCCTCTCCCCAGACACCTCTTCCAGCTGTTCTGGGGGTATACTTAGGCATTCCGAAGCGAGCCAAATGACACAGTCTCGCCCATGTTTCCTGGATCTGCCCTGGGTTGGACATGCCTGAAACCCCTCACCTGAGGTGTCCAGGACGAATTCTAGTCAAGTTAGCTGAACCACCTGTCAACTGACTGCTTTTGATACTCAAAAGAATAAAAAACAAAACAAAAACAAAACAAAAAAAACATCAAGGAAAAAGTGTAAAGATATCCTTTGAGTATTGATGTTGCATAGTTTGTCCAGTAGAGGGCACTCGGCAACTTTCCTACAACAAACAACCAGGTGAGCCGAGTCGGGAAGAACATAAATAAGTAAAGAAATAACTACACACTCCAGAAGTTAGGGAATTCTGTTTGTTTAACGTGTCTGAAAGATAAATATATTGGTCGATTATATTAGATTTTTAAATCATCAAATATCGGTATCAGTCGTAAAATTATTATATCGGTCTGACTTATGGCCTGATATTTCCCATTAGCCTCAGCTGCTAACTGCCAAACTGTAGCATGTTATGTGAAATTAAGATGGTTAAATTGAGAAATATTTCACTACACTTAAGGACGGCTAAACACTGTTGAGTTTTAGCCCCGCATATCCTCACAGAGTTAGCTAACATGAAGCTAGACTCTCTTAATATATAAAGTTGTCAATATATGAGGGGAAAATGACACCAAACTATTTTTTACTCAGGTTTGTTCATGTTGTCATAGCTCACCTAGATTATCAGGGGCAATAAGGAGTATTTAAAACATCCCACTGTACCCAGCAGAAATGGTGCAAAGGCAAAACCAAGTATTGATTTGAATTAAGTATATTTGCATTTATTGTACTGTGTGAAATTAATTTATGTATAATAGCTATTTATGGCATCTTTTAAAGGACACTTACTGTGAATTTCCACAGAAGTGCACTTTATATAGAGCTGAGAGTCTCTCTGCTGCCCCTGCCTGGTCTTCATTGGCTGCTTCCTATAAATGTTCCCTCCCTCCCACCTCAGTCCACCAGCTGGCCCATTCCTCAGTGTTATTATTGGATTTCAGAAAGCCAGGAGGGGTATATATCACATCTCCCTTCGTCACCCCTCTGCTCGTTCACACTCATTCTTTCATTCATCTTTTTCCTTTTTAATAACTCCCTCTCTGCTCTTTGGCCATTAATAAAGATGAACTCACTCTGCTGTCGCCTCCTGCACTCATTTCTATCTCTGTCTCTCAGTTGTCCTCTCTCTTAACGCTTTATTGACCCCCCCCTTCTTAAAATCTCATCCCCCTCTCTCACGTGCCTTCCCCTTTACATTTTCCCTTTTCTTCCTCACGCTTCCTTTTAGTCTGCCCTCTGTAAAAAGCTCTCGTCTTCCCTCTATTCCCCTCACCTCTCTTTTCTCCTTCAATTTCTCTCCACCTGACACAGCAGTCCATCATGTGCTGGGCTCTGGACGCCGGGCCTCCCTCAGACGCCCTCATTCATCAGGACTTTGAAAAGCAGAAATCACTCACTCCTCTCCTCCGCTGGCCGCTGCCACTTATTGCGCTATCCATCACACCTGGCAGATGATCAATACGAGCCCTTCCCCTCTGCCTCACCACCTCTCCCTGCACACTGCATTTCTTTTACGATGGGCTCTCTGCAGGCCAGGTTTACGCAACAGAACTTGCCATCCCTACCTGAAACATGGAACAAGAGCAAAGTAACAAGATAGGCAATTTAGTTCTCGTTAAAGTGAAAATGTAATTCATATGCCTCTTCTCTTTTTAGGTGAAAATTCACTTACAAATCGTTCTTCAGTTTAGCCACTGTAACTGAGATAACAGACTAAAGAAAAGTAAGCTATAGTAAACTGACATGTCTTCAATAGCACAAAATCTAGTATAATTGGAGACAGTTTGTTGACCAAGGTAAAGTTAAAGCAGAATTTGAGAAGGCATAGATTTTAGTAGTTTTTGATTTAATGGTAGAAAATCCTATCCTATGGAACTGGATACAGAAAAGGACCCTGATCCATCTTATACCAGGCTGAGACAACAGGAGAATACAGCTGGAGCAGAAATCTTAGTACCAAGATACCCAGAACCCTCTATAACCGCCTGCTTGCACACTCACCAGAACCATCCTGAGAACATCACACATGTCTGAGATTTAGGAGTTACTATTTGGATGATTATAGTTTGTTTTTTTCTCTCAGAGTATACAAAGACACAGAAATGAATGAAATAGTGTGAAATAGCGACTGCAAAAAAAAAAAAAAAAAAAAAAACCAAACAAGTATACCTTTGTGATGAACAGCCAAAATGGAGGAAGGAGTTTATCGATATTTAGCCTTTGAGGCAAATGTTAGCTTGGATACTGCTGTTGACAGATACTGCTATTGCCCTCAAGTTCTTGTGAAAGACAAGAAAAAAGAAACAAAAAAACAAAACAGCCTGTGTTGGATCTATCTTTCCAACCACTTTCTCATCCTATCAGGGAATGAAGGACCCAAAATACAGAATCCAAAGGCAGGCAGGCAGTCCAAAAAGAAAAAGGCCACAAGGCAAAATAACTCCTGTCAAACAGACAGAAACACATAAGGGAAGTTTAACAGATGTCACAACAAAGGACAAAAGCAAGACAGCACTATTTAAACAGGAACAGAGTAATCAGGTAAGGGAACACAGCTGGGAAAAATGAGGCACAGGTGAAAGAAATCAGGGAAAATTACAAAACAGGAAGTAAAATTTGAGACAAGACACAGGAGACATGCACTACCAAAGTAAAACAGGAAGTGACAAATAAAACTGAGACAAACTGCATACAGAGCAACTTGACACTAATGAATACTGGGGAAGGCTGGGAAATATCTCAAAATAACAAACTCACAGATCATGACACATCAAGACTTGTTCAGCCTTCCGCTTGGGTTTTTTTCCCCCTCAGTGCAAAGTACAGCTATTACAGCCAGTTGTGTTACCGCAGTCTCCTCCTGCTTTGCGATGAGATCGTATGATGTGGTGCATTGCTCCCTCTGGCACCAGTACCCTGTTATGTGATGTGGGTTAGGAAGAAAAAACAAAGCATAAAAAAAAGAAAGCCTTCACTGCAAAATCCTGTGAACAATAACTGCAAGTGCCAGGTTCTGTCCTCCACCTGAAGCCACTAAACCTGTAAGAGCTGAAAATGAAAAACCCTGAGAACAACTTCAGCTTCATAGTCCATTTGTCAAAGCTTAAGTAAGCTTTGTCTCACACGTTTGCCTGTCTACCTAGACTAAATAGACCAGGGATTAAGCCAAGCAAAGAATATAATAAAAATTACAAACACAGCCCAGAAAATTGTCAGCTGCCCTCTGCCCTCCCAGGTGGTGATCCGTTGGCTCCAGATGCCTGAGAAGGTCCACGACCCCCATTCTCAATGATCCCTACCACCCAGCGCATCACCTGTTCGAACAGTTGCATTCTGGGAAGTGATTCAGGTCAATGAAAGTCCGCACATCCAGGCTAAGAAACAGTTTTTTCCCCATGGGCCATCACAACCACTGGACTGGGCATTCACTCTGCCAATGTCTCCATCATGTGAAATGTGCAATACTTTGATTATAGCAATACCTCCAAAACTGCTGCTAACACACATTTTCACCCATATCACTCATACACATCCATACTCATAATTCCTAATAAGCTTAGCTGTGTAAATAAAATTCCTTAGTTGTGTAAATAATTCCACAGCTGTGTAAATATAACTTAAACACAAGCATTTATTATGCCTTCAGTGTGTTTTATTTATCTTATTCTATTCTGCTTTTATATACTTTATACTATATGCCACACAATGGGAGAACCACCTGTAATTTCATTATATGTGAAATATAATGACAATAATGCTATTCTATTCTATTCTATTCTATATGTTACAACTATAAACAACCCTTCTAATCACTAGGTCAAGGGTCTACTAGTCTTTGTCAAATTTGTTTGAGGTTCAGCTCAGTTTCAATTTAACTTTATATATATTTTTAAGCTATATTACTGCATTGTATTATTTTGTTTTTAGTGTGGCTAGACACTGCAAAAAAAGAGACCCCATTGTTTGTGTGTGGCTGTTCTGTGAGGGCCGCATATCTCTGAAAAAAAAAAAAGGCTATCAATGAGCTCAGAAAAGGCCTGAACAAACAGGCCTACACCTTGATTTAAAAAAGGACAGTAAAATATATTAATAACAACCAAGTAATTCCTCAGAGATGCTAATCTGAAAGTACTTATGGAGCCTGCACCTGTTCAACTTGCCTGTTTTCTTGAACAAGAGTTCCCCTTAACATGATCACTACTTTCTTTGTTAACTTGCAAAAGGATTTATTAAAAACATTTACAGACTGCACTCCAACTCCTCTACATAACACATGGTAGCCAAAATGGTTAGTAAAAGAAAACTAATTTGTTAAGATCCCAAAGCACAGAGTGCTCATTTACTTGCTAACGCTACTCTGTTTCTGCACAAGGTGTGGATGGTAACTGATCTCAGACCAGTGAAATCAGAGCCAATGGCAACTTGTATACCATGCTAGTCTCCTGTCAGTCTCCAATCAAGACCCCAGGTTTATCTCCAATGCACATGTACAACCAACACGAAAAAGCTGCAGGCCTTAGAGCTAGCACAGCTCAAGTCTTTGTTAACGAGTCATTGACATGCCCATCAAAATGACATAGACTATATATTTAGTGCAAGGGTCAAGCAGAGTTAAGCCTGCTTTCAGAGATACAGTGCCTTGCGAAAGTATTCGGCCCCCTTGAACTTTTCAACCTTTTGCCACATTTCAGGCTTCAAACATAAAGATATAAAAATTTGAATTTTTTGTGAAGAATCAGCAACAAATGGGACACAGTCGTGAAGTGGAATGAAATTTATTGGATGTGTCAAACTTTTTTAACAAATAAAAAACTGAAAAGTGGGGCGTGCAATATTATTCGGCCCCCTTGCGTTAATACTTTGTAGTGCCACCTTTTGCTGCAATTACAGCTGCAAGTCTCTTGGGGTATGTCTCTATCAGTTTTGCACATCGAGAGACTGAAATTCTCGCCCATTCTTCCTTGCAAAACAGCTCGAGCTCAGTGAGGTTGGATGGAGAGCGTTTGTGAACAGCAGTCTTCAGCT
>JAMQGT020000298.1:0-153297 GCA_024447675.2 Pterophyllum scalare | reverse complement strand
TATACTCTTCTCAAAATACTGAAAATAACTTAAACTTATATATGCTTATACAGATATTCTTGACCTTTTTTGAGGTTCTCTCAGGCTAGTCTGTGTTTGTGGCCGTGAAACCCATCTCACAAGGTCAACTGCCAGCCTACAGCCCCCTCTGTGAGAGGTCTCCTGGTGCAGCCGGGAGCCCAGATGGCAGTGGACCCGAGCACTTCAGGAGACCTGCACAGTAACCACGGGGTCCGTTCCTGTGATCTTGGCTTGAAACTAAACTGTGAGTGAGTTTGGGCTTTTAGGAAAGGGGTGCTCTTGATTTACAGTGCATGGCAAAAATGATAGCTCTGTAGTGAATGAATGCAAAACCAGTTCTTGCTTTACCCCAGCTGGCCTTCCCACAGAGCTGTAACTATTTTTAAAAACATGTTTAGTGTCACAGATTTTGCTCGCTATGACGATGGTCTGTTCCCTCAAATGATTGATTCAGCACCACATGATGGCAGACTGTAACGAGGAGGTTTCCGCTGCAGAATGTCATTGGATCTGCTCCCCCCCCACACACACACACACAGAAAGTCAGACAACTGAAGCTTCACCTGCACTGCTGTTTCTGCCCTTTTGAGACAGCTGGCTCTGCTTACGAGCGGTTACACAAGAGCATCAAAAATGAAACGACTCCTGAAATCAAATGTTTAGCTGATCCGACGAGGAGCATTACTGAGTGGACTGAAGCCACAGATGGTCTTCCTGTTACCCTTCACGAGAAATAAATTTAACTTGAAGCGGTTTTAAAAAATGTTTTGACATTTTGACAAGTGGAATTGGGTTTTGACAGTAATATCTTTGTGGTGAGGTAAACATGCCTTTCAGAGAGGCCCAAATCTCTCACCTTTGTCTCATAGTGCTCTCTCCCTGCCCCCCAGGGTAGATTCACCTTGCAGTAAACCTACCCCCTGAGAGCGTGGGCTTTCTGGGCCTGTGAATCCTTAAAATAAATCTCTGATTGTAGCTCCTCGTTAGAGGGGATGGCCTCAGATGTTTGTGATGGGAGGAGTTTAAATTTGATCTCTGATGAGGCTTAAAATTGTGAAAACTTTTGAGCGTTTTTCAAGAAAGACGGGAAGGGATCCCGCAAACGTACCTCCACCACTTTTAATTAAGCTGCAGATGAATATCAGCCGAGCACAGATTAAAACTGATGCCCTGACTTGGCTGCGACCGGCCCGGTGTGGTTGTTTCTGTGGCTCATGAAAACCAGCGCGACTGGTTTCGCCGTTGGTGTGAATGTGAGTTTCTTGTGGCGAACAGTTGCTGTCGGACAGGTTTCAGGGGGAGGCTGTGATGATGGTGATGATGATGGTCTCACTGTGAATCACTACAAAAAGAAGAAACAGATCCACGAAAGTCGCTGTTTTTACTTTGATCTCACGTTCTCACTGTCAGAGTTTGTTTAACGGCCCAGTGTGATCAGATGTGATTTAACTGATGGTTTTCTAAGACGTCAGCTGACTCTAAATGGAACATTTTTTTGTGGTCATCACATGGGACTCCGGGACTAACCAAAGTCCCATGTGATGCCCTGCTTACTATTTTGAGGTCTTTATGGGCCAATAGAGTCATCAAATAGACACAAATTAAGAGTTCTAATGTGACTGCCAGAACATTTCAAAATTGTGTATCTGGCATTGTCTGTGGAGCATTTTTGTAGCTGGGGTGCTGCAGCCTCTTAAACTGTACGTGGGGTCGTTGGGCAGACGGCAGGGAAAATAAAAGTGGGCGAGCAGCAAGAATATTATAGTAAATATTTGAAGTAAATTTCACATCTCTCTGGCAGCAGGAATTTTGATGTGGCCAATTACAAGAACAATTACAGACTTCCAGGAAATGAAGTTTTGCAGATAAAATTCTGCAGGAGCAATTTCCTCCTTCGTAACTTCAGCTGGTGTGCTATTTTGGTCCGTGGCGTGAGGGTGGACCAACGCGTGCCCTTTGTGATTCTAGCAAATATAACGTCCAAATATGCCTTTTCAGCGTGAGGGACAACAAAAGTTATTGCCCTTTTCTCCTGCTGCAAAGAAGCTGCTATTATTTGTGTTTGTATCTGCTGTGAATGCATTAAGGCAGACGTCTTCTGAACAGTCACTGCTGCACGACTTCTCACTGTGGGGCCTTCAGAATAATCTGGATGAAGTAAGAGGACGTTAAACAGCCGGCGCTGAAAAAGAAGAAACTCACAGGAGGGGAATGGCGGCTCCGATATCAGGCTGTTTCTGACTACAAAGCTAAAAGCAGGATCACGGACGAGAGGAACCCAAAAGCAAAGAGTTGGCAGTTTGCTGCTCACACTGAGCTGAAACGAGGCCACGCGGAGGTTAGCACAGTTGCCTCACAGTAAGAAGGTCCTGGGTTCAAATTCACCTTGGCCAGGACCTTTCTGTGTGGACTTGGCGTGTTCTCCCCGTCTCTGCGTGGGTTTCCTCCGGGTATTCCGGTTTCCTCCCAGTCCACAGACATGCAGTTACTGGGGCTAGGCGATTCTAAATTGCCCACAGGTGTGAATGGGTGTCTGTCTCTCTGTGTTGGTCCTGCGACAAGCTGGCGACCTTTCCGGGGTGTACCCTGCCTCGCGCCCTTGGATGAACTGAAATGAAAGCAGTGCAAATTAGGATTGGGTTCGAATCTACTGGATGGCCTTTTATTTGTGGGTTCTTTTCAGGTCCTCTGGCTTCCTGTCAAGTCCACAGACATCCTCGTTAGGCTGACTGCTGACTAAATTAACCGCAGAGGTGGCTGATTGTCGCTCTGAGTAAGCCCCGAGATGGACGAGTCCAGGGTGTAACCCGCATATTGCCCAGCGAGAGCCGGCATAACCTCCAGCCCTCCCACGACCCTGAACCGAATAAGCGGGTAATAAGTTGAGCCTGATGTTTCCCTACATGTTAAAGGTCAGCTCCCAGTCGTCTCCTCAGAGCGGGAACTACAGCCCATTAATTTACCACCACACTGATGCATACACTGAAACAATGACGCAGTGAATAAATACACAATTCCTGCTTTTTCATGTCAGGTAATTTTCCTTTAGTTAGGCCGGTTAGCTCTTTGTCTCGCAGTGAAAGAACTCCAGCGGGCAGCGTGACGAGATTGTAAGAGGAGTCTGACGTGCAGCAGAGACCTTTGGTGGATTTGATAACAGTAGTTGCAATTAAATGCTCCGCGTCTCACTCAGTGTTATCTGACCGTTAACAGTGACGGAGGCGTCCCCGATGTGACGGCGAATGCCGGCTCTCTGCCGAAGGTATCCTTAAATGACCCCGAATGCTGCGGCCTGAAGTCCGCGCTGAGCCGAGCTCAGTTGTGGTTTTTGTCATGTGGGATGTTTTATGCATGCTGTATATTTTACCTCCGCTCATCCAGCAGCAGTTCAAGAGGAGCCACGCAGTCAAACCCGAGTTCAGAGCAAAGATCCGAGTGCCTGGAGGTACCTGTCTCGGTGCTGTCCGAATAATGAACGGCGTGTTCATGATGAATACCAATGCAGTGCCTGAAATGAGGATGAAATCCAACATGATGTGGAAAATTGACTGTTATGCGTCTGTAATTGTTTTATTTTGAAGTTGCCAAATAATTTCACCTGCATGCTACGCTGCCAGAAGTTTGTGGACACCTGCTTGTCTGTTTGACACAGCTCGACGCCTCGACGCTAACTATCATTAACCACCAAGATTTTGACAATTGGTGCGTCTGTCTTACCTTATGTAACTGAATTGTTACATTGAATTGTTACATTGAATTGCTCCAAGGAGACTTTTCTTCTTCTGTTTTTATCACTGGACTCCACGGGAGTAGCTTTGCTTATTCACAGTCCAAAACGAGCCTGATTTATCTGATAATGTGGCTCGGTGGAGCCGCTCGATCTCGCTGTGAAACGAGTTGTTTTAGCTCCCTTCTGCATCCCTTTAAGCGGTGGGGCCTTAACGCGGGCCCACCACAGCTCAAAGGGATGCAAAGGTGGGCAATTAATATTCCCTAGGGACTGCATGAGAAACTGGGACTGGTGTGGAGGGTTGCAGCAATAAGCTGAACTCAGTTCTGCCCAATATTTATCTCTTAGACATGCAAGAGTAGACAAAGCTGTCAGACGGTTGTTTCCAGCAGCCTGAAGCTCTTACAGATACCGACCGAACTGTGGGAAACTTTGGCCGTGTTAAATATGAGCGTCCACCACTGGAGCAGTGCATATGAGGACAAAGTGGGAACAAAGGTCATCTTAATGTACTGCTGTTAAGTGTGGGGCACACACTGTGGCTCATACCTGGGGAGTTTTTACAGGTGAGAGAGCAGATCTCAGCTGGGGTCAGCTGAGGCCGGGCTTGTAGTACACTGACAGAGACCTGAAGTCGTGCCAAAGATTACATCACAGAGGAATGGCTGGAGGTCACGTGACTGTGACATCTGTGTGGAGGTCCTGTAACACCGTACAGCCGCATGCCGTCTCTGCTGACTAACTGGGCTAATTTCACGGTCTGACGAGCAGACGGGGGCAGGCCGGCAGCCTCACCGTTAAAGGCCGTTTCTTTTGAAGTGTGTGTGTGTGTGTGTGTTTGAAGGAGGATGAAGGGGTGGTGTGTGCGTTCGCCTGGCGTTCACTCTGCCGTCGTGACTGGTGTGGTCGGACTCCTACAATTAGACGATGAATCACAGAAAGCGGCGGCAGAGGCGGCGGCCGCAGCGTGGCCGCTTCCTTCTGTGTTCAGGAGCGCAGCGTTAAACTGAAGTGGTGTTTCATTCAGTCCTCGTGTGTGCGTGTGTGTCTGTGTGCATGTGTGTGTGTGTGCGTTCCTTCTGGCCGAGCAGTCTTTGTTGTGGTATCTGGCTTGTCAGTCAAGCAGCGTCGGTGGTGCTGAGACGTGTAGTTTCCAGAGTGTTGTGACTGTGGGTGGCTTTCTTTCTTGGGCTGTTCAGTAAAACAGAACCAAATATCAAGCTGTTATTTAGGAATTAAATAACACTGAAATAGCCTTTAGGCAGCCCGCGCTAACACAGAATGATGGATGCTTGAAGTTCCTGAAATATTTGGATGTCTGATTTCTGACAGTGGATTTGGAGGCCTATAGAGACTCTTATTTCATTTAATCTCGTGTTCGAGGCTCGTAATATTCTTTGAAACGATCCAAATCAGGAGACCGGTTTCTCCCAGGATGGTTTCTGTTTTCTTCTTTCCAGTGTGCATCTGTACGATGCAGGACAGCCAAAGATTATAATAAATTGAGTGGTTTTAAGATAAAGGGTCTCCGTTTCACCCGGCCCCAGAAATGTGTTTGAACATTTTTAATAATGATTGGATTTCACTGTAAATGTTGCATTTGTTGCCGCGGGGATTTAAAAAGAGGAAAAGTGGCAGCATCAGTGCGGTTTGCGGCGCTGCACCTGTGATTAACGTCTTTGATTTTGTTCGTATCTGGAAAGCAGAAGTGAGAGGTGCTATTTGAGGTTGTGTGTTTGAGTATTTCAGGCTCCAAAATAGCAGAAAGAAAATCTTGAATTGTTTCCACACCGTGTATGAATTCAGCTGCGCTTAGCATCATCAGCTCCTGGGCTGACCCACCCCGATGGTGAGAACTACATTGTTAAATGGCCTGGGTTCCTCCCCAGCACCTCACTGTGAGCACCTGTTATTTATTTTTCATAAGAGTCAATCTGACGGCTTCTTTCCGTGTTTGCAGGCTTTGATAAGAGGCTCTCCACGATGAGCAGCTAACACCGACCGCTGCACAACCACAGGAAGAGACGTGGCTGCTGCACCACCCACAGTCGACGCATGGCGGTATTAGGGGTGAGCCTCGCACTGCACAAGTCAGCAGAAAACATCTTTTATAACCTGTGATAATAACTGATGTACAAACACGTGGTGGCTCAGCTGTAATGATGCGTAACGGTGGAGAAATAAATGTTTAGCATCTGAGAGACTTTCAGACATGTTGTGGCCAAGCCCGACCAGAGGGTGAGGCAGAGCACACTTCAAGCCACACCTATAGTCATATTTGCTGAAAATGGCCTCTATTAAAAATATATAGGCGTGGGGTGAGCCTTACTGCTTGAATAGGAGTAAATGTGCCACCCCTCTAAATCCAGAAGGTTTGGCAGTTTGCTGGTCTGCAGCATTCAGGTGTGTGGAAACACGATGCAACAATCTTCTTAGCAAATTCATCCCAAGGTCAGACCGTGACTACATCTCAGACTCTGCAGGCCTCAGTTAGCATGTTAAAAGTTAAAGATCGTGACAGTAAAATTAGAACAGGACTGAACTGAAGTGTGGCTTGTTTGGAAGGATTTTCAGGAAAAAGCCTCTTCCCTCTAAACGGGACCCAGCAGCACGGCCGAGGTGAATTTCATCTGAAGTGAACGGTTAAATTTAAAGTCCCTTCGCCACTCTTCATGCAGTTAGAGGAACCGCCTGGCCTAAGAGACCAGCCTTTACACTGCAAAGGTATCATTCCAGAGATCCAAAGGTCACATGTTCCTCTGAAGATGTATCTGATTTGAATTATACTTGGTTTGAATTATTCTTCAGTAGATTAGCATGAATTTTATTCTTCAGTAATGTAATGAATTTCTTTAAAAACAAAAAAGCATGAAGATGGCTTTGGTTGTTGCAAAAAGGATGGAAATGCCTGTGGAGAACACGTATTAAAAAAGGAGGAGGAACACAGGGTGGACACAGGCGAGGTGGTGGCAGCGCAGAAGGCAGCATCGGATGGTAGTCTGTAGTCTGATGGAAATCAAGAAGAGGACGCGAGTAAAGGCAGAGGCAAGGATTAAATGGTGGAAGGAAAAATGTTGCACAGAGGTCAGGAAGGAGTTGAGCCTGGCTCTGGGTGGTAGGGTGGAGTTACCAGATGGTACTGGTACTGCGGAGAAGATGTTCGATGTATCCTTTGGACAAATGGAAGTACAAGAAGGTATTCAAAGGAAGGTGGGATAATCAGGGAGATGGAGAAAGTAGACAGCAGTACTGAGAGGTCGGGCATTCAGCAACAAGAGAAGAGGCAAACGAGAAGGTTGGTGGTGAGTTGTATGTGAGGCTGGACAGGGCAGAGGATTAGTAAAGAGGAAGAGAGGACGGCCTTGAAGAGGATGAAGAGCAGAAAGACAGCTGGTCCAGATGACATACCTGTGGAGGTATGGAGATAACTAGGAGAGAGGGCAGCTGACCTCTGAACCAGATTGTTTAACACAATACTGGAGAGTGAGATGATGCCTGAGGAATGGAGAAGTGTAATGGTGCCAGTTTTTAAGGGATGAAGCTGATGAGCCACACCATGAAGTTATGGGAAGAAGCTTGGTGAGGATCAGTGAGCAGCAGAATGGCTTCATGCTGAGAGAGAGCACCACAGATGAGATGTTTGCTCTGAGAGTTGATGGAGAAGTTAGAGAAGGTCAGAAGGAGCTTCACTGTGTCTCTGTGGATCCAGAGAAAGCAGATGATGGGATGCTGAGAGAGGAACTGCATGAGGAAGCCAGGAGTGGCAGAGAAGGATGTGAGGGTGGTGCAGGACATGTATGAGGACAGTGGTGAGGTGTGCGGTGGGGGTGGGATTACGTCAGCGCTGAGCCCTCTCTTGTTTGCAGTGGTGATGGACAGGCTGACAGATGAGGTGAGGCAGGAGTCTCCGTAGACTATGAAGTTCGCAGACGACTCTGTGATCCGCAGTGAGAGCAGGGAGCAGGTGGAAGATGTGCCCTGGAGAAAGCTAGATGAGTACCTGGGTCGGGATAGGATAGTGGATATCAATGTGTCAGTATACAGAGGGTGTTGAAGATGGAGCTGCTAGGCAGGAAGAACATAGGAAGACCACAGAGAAGACTCATGGATGCAGTGAAGGAGAATGTGAAGAGGGTCGGTGTGACCGAGGAGGATGCTGGGATAAGGTGATCTGCTGTGGCGAGCCCTAAAGCAGCCGCAGGAAGTCACAGGAAGAAGTTGTAATTAAATCATTGTTTGATCAAAAATATTAGAAAAACTGTGGAACAAAGATGCTCTAACAGGGTGAGTAAAAAGGCTTCTCACAGTTAACTAAATCAGGGAGAGATTTCAAATTAAGCAGGCGACCCTTTGTCAGTTACGTGGCCGTTATCTCGGGTTCAGGAAGCGCCAGGACGTCATGAAGAAAACCGAACTCCGTAAAGCTGACGCGTCGGGAAACGTGTTCGACCGGTGTGGAGACCCTGGCTCGGGTTTTAGTAGTCAGGAAGGATTCCTGAACAGGTTTGAGCCTCTGAATAATGAATGCTGCCGGCTTCACCGTCTCCTTCGCTGAGCACAGCCGGCCATTATCCGAGGGATCCGCGCTGGTTGTTTCACAGCTGATCATTTGGCCTCGGCAGCCGGCTGCTGTCGGCCTTTCACACGGGTTTTACTGCACGGGAACCCTCCGCGTCTCCGATTCATCTGTCGGCAAGAAAACACAGGAGCTCTTGGAAATAAATTACATTTTATCCTGTTGGTAAATTTACTAAACCATAGACGCATGTGTAGGATCGATTGGATGGACAGGAAGCGCGCAACATCTGTTTAAACAAACCTGTCAGAAGACCAGCGGGGCCTCCACAGGGGGTCTCTCTGATGCTGCCTCAGTCTTCTCTTAAAGATGCCGCTCAGGCGTCCTCGTTCAAAAATCATCGGTGGCAGTGGTGATTACAGAGTTGTGGAAAAAATTGATTTCTGGTAGTTTAAAGCAATTCAGCCTAATCGCACACATCAACATGAGATCTAAACAAACCGGGGGGTCCATCCCACAGGCAGGACCTGTGCCAGGACCACCAGATCAGAAAAGTGCAGTTTGAAGATCCCATGTTTGAATGATACGAGCACGTCGTCAACTAGTTCTTCGTAGTTTGTGACATGTGCATAACTGAAGAACCTGAAGTGCTAGAGAAATTCTGATTATAGATTTGGAATCAGCACACCTGAAATGCCTTATGTCAGGTATTTTTCTCCAGGTAGCAAAATCACCGTTGACCAGTGGACTTTGCTCACCTGTGTTGCTCGATGCAATCAGCTCCTTGTGATTGTTTCTTCTTCTCCCTGAAGAGGCTGGAAAAAAGTTAATATTACTATTACATATTAAAACGATGCTGGAGTTATTCAGTGTTGTTTGATCATTTTATTGGCTGTAATCCAAACACAGCCTCTAACTGACAGGTGAGCTGACCGTAAACACCTGAGCTGCGTTTGTGGTTTCAGCCTGTTCTCACACAGTTAGTCACACTGTCACTCGACACAAACTCACCTCCAGTTTAGCAAATTACTGCTTTCAGCGTAGCGCTCGTGGAGCTCCTTTACATCATACCAGGTGAGCGGCTCCCGCTGCAGCCTGTTCTGCCTTACCTGTCTGAGACGTTAGTTAGAAGCTGTGACTCACCTGCCTTATCTCAGGTAGGAGTTAAATTTAAGGGAGCAGCAGGGCTCAAATAGCTGCATCAGGAGAGTGTTAATAAAAGTGTCCAAAGATTAAAAAGTCAGCATAAAGTTGTCATTCCTGCTTTCCTAACAGCTACATGTGTCTCCTCCTCCAGAACCCCGACATGCTGACGAGGAAGATAAAGCTGTGTCACATCAACGCCCACATCACATGTCGTCTGTGCGAGGGCTACCTGATCGACGCCACCACCGTCACCGAGTGCTTACACACCTGTAGGTCCCTCCTCCTCCTCTTCCTCCTCCACGCTCGCCTCACACTCGTTGGGACTTCAAGTACTCTCACTTCTCCTCCTGCTCACCTGTTCCTGTCTTTATTCTGTCGCCTCTCTTCTCTTTTGTCTCGCTCTCTCTGCACATGCACACAGGCTGTTTTTGTCTCCCAGGATTTTTCCTGGCTCTTTGCCACACGGGGAAGAAAAGTCCCGGAGACGGAGAGATGCTTCTGAGATCCGTGCACAGCGCTGCCGTCTGTCGGTTTCTGTGCAGCGCAGTCTCAGAAATATCTGTCTTTGTCCTGGTGCTTCCTAACACACCGACCGGGCACCCTGAAGACCTATCAGTCTCATGAGAAGGTCAGACTAAGTCGCCTCTTATTCGCGCAGCGATGCATCAGCTGGGTGCTCTCAATGAAGTGGGGTGACGCCACCACCTGTCTCCTCCTGCCGGTGGAGTCGTTATCCTGCCTGATCAAAGCCTGAACTCACACACAAACTAAGACTCGTGTAGGCTCCGAGGGGATCTTCAGAGTTCTCTTAAATACATGAAAATAAGTGGTTTCTTTAGGGTGCACCCGTAAAAACAAAGTCCACTCAGTATCTTCAGGAAAAAATTCCCTCTCAGAGTTGTATCCGCACAGAAGCGATCAGCGAGCCGCTTCCTGTGTGGACACGACTGAAGGTTTAATCTTCATTTATTCAGTGTAATTAGTCGCATGTTTATGTGAACGCACGCTCTGCAGAGTCAGTGCGTCCGTCATTCAGCCACAGAGGTTGTGTAATCTGGCTTATCATTAAAAATGTATATGCATGAAAAAGATGCCAGAGGTGGGGCTCGGGCTAACCCTTTGAAGTGATTAACCTTTGGTGCAGATCTGGATCTGCATCCAGGAATTTTTCCACATCCTGGAAATATCCCAGGAGATATTATCTGGATGGAATTACACAGCTTATTCCAGATCCAGATATCCCTCTGAGTCCAGGGCTTTATCTGATCTTGATTCTGTCTACATGCATTTGAAATCACGATGAGGCTCCTTACCTTTTATTTTGTTAATGTTACCAGTTCTAAGCTTAATTAATGCAAAATAGTTTCATTTTTAGTTTTTATATAAACATCAGCTGCAGCTATAAGCGCCACACTTACACCACCTGCTGGTCGCTGCAGCTTCAGCGCGCAGAGTCGCATTCATTCGATTTTGAGACAGACTGTTGCTGAAATACAGAGCAGCCACTTTATTAGGTACACCCGAGCAGCCAAAGGTGATCCAGTTCATCTGAGATGATGCCCGTAAAATGAAACAAAAGAACCGCTCAGTGTAACGCAGCCCAGTAAAAAAAAAACACTCCCTTCAACGCTCAGCAATAAATGTGTTTAATTTACACATTAATGATGCCAACAGTGTGGTTGTGTGTGATGCATTGTGGTCTCCAGCGGTGTGTGTTTGCCGTGTGTCCTCGGGGAGCCGGTCGGTCTTTAGTGCAGCGGTTTCCATTTTTATGTTGCTGTTAATTCTTTAGGATTTCGTGCAGAGGACAGCTCACACTGCAGGAGAATGGGAGGCACGCACCAGGAGGCTGCAGCCAGAAATTATTCTGGTTAAACTGCAGTTTTTTAAACTGAAATGAGACGTTTTAAAACTTCTGAAGTCAGACGCTTAGGCTCCGTGTAAAATTGTGGGTTTCATAAAAGTAGAACCTATTGCAGAGCTATTGGAACATATTGTACCTAATGAAGTGGCATCATCAGTATGTAAAAACAGAACTAGCTGTGCAGAACTCGGATGTGTGTGAAATGCTGCCCGCTGCGTGTTTGTGGTAAAAGCTGTGATGATAATATTACTAAATATGTGTGAGCTAATCGTGTTTAGAAGGTTGTGAAGTAAACAGAGTAATCCAGGACTCCTCGAAGGCCGACTGAACGCTTCAGCTGCAGCGAATGTTCTCTGGGCTTTGAAGATGAAGCCGAGCGGGTTTGTTTGGAGTCTGGACTTCATTACACATTAAAGCTGTTTTTAATGGGAGTTGAATCAGCAGCCAATTTGATTGTGAACTTGATTAGTGGGTGAGTAATAAAGTATCAAAAATAAGAAAAAAGTTGAACTTTTTAATGTAGCGAGAGACAAAAAGAGGAAATAAAGAGACGTCAGGCATCCAAAGCATCACAGCAAAGAAACAGGCTTTTATAACTTTATAGGAAATGTTCAGGGTTTGCCTCCTTCCTGATTTGGGTTTTTTTTTTTTTTGCATATTTTTGACACTTGTCATCAACAGATTTTAATACAAGACAAAGATAACAAGTAAATGCAAAATGCAGCTTTTAAATGATTTGATTTATTAAAGGGAGAAAAGCTATCCGAGCCTACCTGACCCTGTGTGAACAGGTACTTGTTAAGTCATGAATGAACTGATTAACATGGTTTATAAAGCTGAGTTTCAGCACCACACTCAGACCTGATCACTGCAGAGCTGCTGAAATAGATCCTGTCTGACAAAGTCAAGCAGACTCCAAGATCTAAAGAACCTTCTGAGAGACAACGTCAGCATCTGTCAGTCTGAAAGGGTCACAGAGACATTTCTGAGGCTTTGGGACTCCAGAGAACCACGGCGAGAGCCGTTATCCACACATGGAGAAAACCTGGAACAGCTGGAACCTTCCCAGGAGCGGCCGGCTACCAAAACTACTCCAAGAGCCTCGAGGACTCATCCAGGAGGTCTCAGAGGAACCCAGAACATCACGATTCAACAATCAGAGAGAGACTGGGCAAAGATGGCATCCAAGGAGAAAACCTCTGCTGACCAACAAGAACACAAAGACTCGTCCCACATCTGCCAACAAACATCTGGATGATCCCCGAGACTTCTGGGGAAATATTCTGTGGACTGAGGAGACAGAAGCTGAACTTCCTGGACGGTCTGAGTCCCGTTACATCTGCAGAAACTAACACAGGGTTTCATAAAGAACACCATGAACCACGAATTCTGCTCTACCAGAAAGTCCTGAAGGAGGACGTCAGGCCATCGGTTCATGCCCCGAAGCTCACGAGCACTCGGGTTGTGCAGCAGGACGATGATCTGAAACACAGCAGCGAGTTGATGTTTTTCCACAAGCAAAGCAGACGAAGCGTGTAGACGTGTGGAACTGATGCACTTCTGGTTCAGTCTGAATGACTAACCACCACATCAGCATTTTTATGAAGTTCTCAGTAACTTCTTGAGGGCTGCTGGCTGCACTGCTGCTGAGTGAGAGTGGCGGCCTCAGTTTTCATCACGTCCTGAGTGGTTGCACATTGTTTAGCTTTTTTTTTTTTTTTTTGCTGCCCTGTGCAATGAAAAGGAAGTAGCGCAACCTTGAATTTGACATTTTGTAATCCCTGCTGAGTCGACGAGGCCTTGGCCTGTTTGCTTCCTCTGCAGCCTTAAGTGGGAGTCCTCAGAGGGCACGGCTGACGGCACCGAGCTGCTCGTGTTGGCATTTTGAGGTGGATGTTTTTATGACTGCGGCATAATGAGAGGTGTCTCGGGTGTTTTGGGGCGGCTTAATCGAACGGGACACATTTATTTCAGCAGCGGCACAGTCGGCATTCAGGGGGACGAAAATCACTCGATAAGCAATGTTTTCTGGTTCCCCAGAAAAAGACTGAAGTCATACCTCTTTAAAGTGTAGGGATATTTTTAACCACCTTCATGTATCGTCTATACCTTCCTTGCTGAGGTCAGAGGCCCATTCAGTATGTTGCGTCTTACACTGGGCGGGCCTTTCCCACCGGCAGGAGCCACACACTCGTTGCGTCGTATACTGGGTGGGCCTGTCCCCGCCCACAGCAGTGGGGCATCCATCATACCACACTATGTGCTGTGAGGGCCGTCCTTCCACTGCCAGGTGGGACTCGTTCGTTATCCCAGTACTTTACTGGCCCTGTTCCCAGGAGCCTTTGATGAGCCCTTGTTACTTTCATTTATCTTCACATATATCTACTCTTATTGTTCACCTGTGTAATTTGTACTGTCACTGTTTTTACTTTTATTACTTATGCTGGTATTATTCTTATATTCTGTATGGCCTTCACACTGGTGCATGGAGTCATTAGTCTTATGTTTTTGGTACCATACGCCACTTTTATGGCTGTGCAAAGTAAGAGGAAGCCCCTCCCACACACACACACACACACCGATGTATAGAGTGCTTTATGTTCTCAGGGTCACTGGGGTGAGGCTGAGACTTGTTTTGAGCTGGGGTGTGCGTTTGAGACTTTGGGAGAGTTGCCAGAGTGAGCGCTGTTCACCTTGAACACCTGTAATCTGATGCTGTATTTCAGCAGTGTATCCCACAGGTGTGCTCCTAACTTGGAGTTTCGTAGGCCCCCACCCTCGAGCTCTCACCGCACCTCGAGAGTAGAAACGTTCATCATTTGTGATACCTGTCTGAACCGTCATAAACCAAAAGGTACCCCTGTGATGTGTGCGCCTTGAACATGTGACTTTAGAGTGGGCGGAGTTTAACCAAAAGACAGATGGTTGGGATTTAAGTTTCATGGGCTGAGACTTTATGTAAATTAGGAGGGGTCAAAGGTAATTGGGCGGTGATCATGTTTAGGATCTTCTTCTCTTCTCTTCTCTTCTCTTCTTCCTGTCTGTCTGTGTTCTCAGTCTCAGCTATGTTCCTGTCTGTGTTTTGGCCTTCGTCTGTGTTCTGTGTAACTAATATGTCTAATAAACAGCCTGCACACTAACCTGCTCGTCCCACTGAGTTTTTGGATATTTGGGGTTTACTTGGGTTTGAATCTTCGGCCAAAAGGAACATGGAGACCCCGAGGAAATGCCACCGACAAAAGCAAGAAAAACCAGGTTATGAGCACCTGGAGTTTCAGCCTCACCGCATCTTTTTAGAAGCCAGACAAAAAAAAAAGAAAAGAAACTACCGGCTTTTTCTTGCTGTTACGTGCGGCACAAAGAAGTCTAAATCTGAGGAAGAAAACGACCCTGGATCAGACGTGTGCTGTGTGATTGTAGCGAGAGGGACCCAGACATTGTGGTACCACCTTTGCCCACCAGAGGGCGCTGTTCTCCCACAGATGGGAGCCTTTCTGCCCACTTGAGGCATCAGAGACCAGACGTGACGCTTTGACTCTCCCTCTCAGTCCGAGAAGGGCTCCACCACTGGAGAAGGAGACAAAGAGATTCACGTCACGTCAGCACTGCAGCCGTCCTGACAGACGGCTCCACTGCAATAACAATAATGACGATAATAAAAAGATTACAAAGCGTGTCGTACACATGAAGGGCTGCACAGGTGAGAGGTCAGTTTATTTAAGCCACCTGAGCCACCTCTTACTGAAATGACTGATTTCTAACAATAATTGCTCATTAAAATCGTTGATTTAGTTTTTTCATTTTTTTTTATTGCTGACTCAATGTTTCCGTGGGCGATGCTTGTATTTACAACTGGAATAAGCAACATGAAGAAGTAAGGAGCACCCTGTCTGACTGGGAAAATGAAACACAAATATTATTGGAAACATTTGCAGGTTATTATTTGTGCTAATTCTAATCTGCTCAAATTGATCTTGTTAAATTGTGACCAAGAGTTGTGAGGAGGTTTGGTAAAGTCTGCCTTTTAATAGGTTTTCCAGCAACCTCGTTCACTCGCTGCAGCCCTGAACTTTGCTGGGAGGATGCAGTCGTGCTGGACGTTAACTTCCTGCCCTCGTGGGCGTCGTGCGGCGTCCTCCTGCATGCTTCATCCAGGCAGCTTCTTCGCCTAAATCACGCAGGGTGTTTCCAGTAACTGAACGAAGTCTAAAGTGAACTGTTTCCTGCTTTGTGTTGCATGTGGGAAAAGAAGGCTGTGGAAAATCTCCCAGTCAGATTGCCCCATAATTGTTGGAAGTGCATGTGTGAAACCCACCAAGGATACGTGTTTGACCTACTGTCGACCCGGTCGCTGACGAACCGTCAAAGACACATTTCGTCTGTTTAGAGCCGCCTGCAGAAAAAGGCCAAAATGGATCAAACTTCATTTGAAAGCTTCTGAAAATGTTCAAATTTAGTTCGTGATTAAAACCAAACTCTAACCCCACTGACATGGTGGATATTAATAATGTAGCAGTTAATAAAACCATTATGACTCTGGGAATCTCTAATATACTGTTTAAGAGATCTCAGCTGAAGTAAAGCCAGGCTGTACCAGTGTAAGCTTTATGTCACCAGGCAAGTCATGAAGGACACACTCTTATTTACATGTTGGGCCTGGAAAAGCAAAGCAGGACTAAAAAGACACATTAGAAGGTAACAGAACACCAGAACACATCTAGAAACACCCACTGATGAAACGCTGCCTCCTGGTGGTGATGGCTTTAGTTACATTTTCCAGAGGGCGATTAAAATGCTGTGCAACAGTTCGCCAAAAGATCACACACATAATATAATTTTCTCCTACAAATAAAGACCAGCAGTGAAAGATGCATGATTTGTAGTGTGTGTGTGTGTGTGTGTGTGTGTGTGTGTGTGTGTGTGTGTGTGTGTGTGTGTATGAAGAGTAACTGTGTGTCTCTGCTCCGTCTCCAGTCTGCAGAAGCTGCCTTGTGAAGTATCTGGAGGAAAACAACACGTGCCCCACGTGTAGGATTGTTATTCATCAGAGTCATCCACTGCAGTATATCGGGTGAGTGAGGAACCACCGCAAAGACACACACACACACACACACGCACACACACACACATGCCATTAGCTGTGCTCTGCCAGTAAACAAACTGTGAAGGACCAAAGAGCCGCTGGGCCGTTTCCATTAGATTTCTGCTCTTCTGCAGGAAACAAAAGGCCTGTGAGCCTCTCGGGGTGGTCTGTGTGCTTTCTTTAATAGATTAGCACCTCAGACAGCGACACTTAAAGCCCCGGCTCACGCACAGCTCCGCTTTCTGCACGAGTGTCTAGAAAATAAATGCTGTACACAGTTAGAACAATAGTAGTCGTATGAAACTTTAAACACAGCGAGCTGAGAGTGAGCAGCTGTCCATCGATGAGGTCTGTGGCTGCTCGGCCCCCTCTGCCCGCCCTCGATGATGACGTCAGTGTGTACCGGTCGCTGCTCACCTGAAATCTTATCAGACTCACGATGGGCGGTGATTTAAACATGCAGCAGAAGCAGAGATGATAGATTTTTTTAAAATTTCCACACATTGCTCCTCCCGGTCCACTACATTTCCCACAATGCAGCTAAACTGCTGAAAGATTTGGGTGCATTATGCTTGTAGTGAAAACCACGGCGTGCAGCTTCTGTAGAACTCTGCACTCCTGGATTTTTTTTAAACTTTATGAAACTCAAAGTCAGGTCCGCTTTAGGATGAAAGGCTTCATGCCACCTTTTTTCTTTGGCTATGCAGTAGTACATCCAGTAGTACTTTTAGTAGTACTTTCCAACACCTGTAAGCCAATGTTGACTCTGAACTGCGTGGAGTTTCCCTTTAATGTAAAACCAGCAGAATGCGTTTTTCTCTTTGACCAAAGCAAAGAGAAGAATGAACAACAAACCAAATAAAGAGATTAGTTTAAAAAATCAGAACTAAGCACGTTTAAAATGAAGCCCGCTGAGATCCAAACATGCACACTGGCTTATTTTTATGCTTTATTTGCTTAAGGACAGAAATATGGGCATCAAAGCTGTAAATTAGACCTAAAATAGACGATCCTGCAGCTCTGATCATAAATGGCTGCTGGAATGACCCCCCCCCCCCCACTGTGTCTTTATAACCTCAGATGAAAACTAAAAGTTGTCCTGCATGTCTGTTCATTGTCTGTATTGACTTTGCTAATTATCTTGTCGTATTCTGGAAGTTGAGCCCTCCTCTGTGAGGCGTCGTGCAGCGTCCGCCCCCTGAGCGCTCGCGCGTTAACGTCTGATAAACGCGACGCACAGATCTAATGTGCACCAGCAATTTAGTCATTACTGTGTAAACTGTGCTTTCTGCAGACTCGTTGTTTTGCAGGAAATGCTCCATCTGAAACGCATTAGCTCTCCGCACAGCTGTTTTTCCGCTTCCCCTCATTGTTTGCAGGAAATCGGAGCTGATTGAAAACATCACAAGTGATTTGAAGGCGAAACGCCCAGCAGATGACGGGCAAACCCCATCTGCTCGCTGGGATGATTGATCAAAGTTGATGTTTGGGATATGGGCTTAAAAATCACAGCCGTGTCTCTTCAGAGAGTCAGCTGGGCCAAACCGACTGCCAAATGTGGCTTTCTTTGATTGTTTCAATCCACTTTGTTTTCGCATACTTTAAATGATGCTGGTGCATGCGTGCGAACAGCCTGGGAATCAGCAGCTCTGGGAAAGAGATTGTAGCTGCCACTGTTGTTTACTTTCTTCAAAACGCAGAGCTGATTTATGCCACGGCCTTAAAGCTCGTCGTACGGTAACTTTGGCACGTTCATATTTTGCATGTTGCATTTTAGGATCCTTTCATTTTAACCCAGACATCTGGAGCAGGTTCATGGCTGCTGCATCATTTTACTTCAGAGTTACAGTAACATCTGCACTAATATGTATTCATAGGTTTTAATGCAGAAGCCAGTAAGAAGCTGTAATTCAGTATCCATGTTGAATTGGCCGCTGGTAGCCAAGGCGGATCTCTTCTTCTGGAAACGGGTCATGTGACGAGGACACACTGACTTGGGGAAGGGAAGGACGTGAAGTGGGGGAATGAGAGCCAATCAGAGCAGCAGATATGTGCGTGTTAGGCTGCAGTTATTTTAATGAGCAAGGCCATGTTTTAATAGTTCTCACACTCTCGTTTTGCTTCTGTGGTGAGTTGTGCAGGACTGCTTGGAGACACCCAAACATCGTTATTTGTCAGACCCATAGACCCAGGATGGATTTGACCTTTTAAGGTCTCACGATTCAAACACTTGAAGGGAGAATCGGGGGGTGAAAAAAAAACAAAAAAACACGCATGGCATGGGTAGTAACAGGTCTCAGTAAAAATGTTACCGTGCTTTAATGAGCTTATAACCGGTTCTGTCCAGCAGGGGTCAGTGTTTCCATGCTTTATTTTTGGTTCAAGCCTCGGCCCCAGATATGACTCCTCCTCAGAGGACAGCAGGGCAGACAACGTTCCTCCATAACGTTGCAACCAGTAAGGGTGCAGGGTGTTACGGCAGAGTGAGACACCCACTGTGCACCCCTGTCACCAGCTCGGGGAACAGCCGTTGAACTTTCTGATTGACACAGCAGCTTCTGAGGGTGTCAGGTAGACATGTTTGACATTTCTTCATACATGCCAGCTGTACCTCAGCCTGATGGCAGCCTGCCATCACAGGATGCCTAAATCTGCAGGTTCTCCGTACTTCAATCAAATCTTGTTAGATGATTTTGCACCGTTACTGACAAGAAAACCAACACTGCTACAGCAGGAAGTCTCCTGTCATGTTAATGTTAATCATGATGTCTTTGACCCTTTCCAGTCCAGACTTTAAAACACATTTAGATCCGGTATGAAGTACCAAGTGCATCTTCACCTCGTTACATGTCTTGTTTTTACATTGTTGGGTATGAAACTGCTTTTCGCTTATAATCTGAAATTTCACAGAATAATAAAGTAACAAATTATTTTCTTGTCCCTTATAGCCATGACAGAACAATGCAAGACATTGTCTATAAGTTGGTGCCGGGACTACAAGAGGGTAAGTGTTGTGTGTTTATTCATTAGGACGCAACCTACAAGAGATCCTTCCCAAAAAAGTAACTCTTTAGATTTCCCTTCCTGTGCTGTGTTCTTGTTACTGACTGCATGCACGCTCCCTGTAGTGCACACACTTCTCTAAATGATGGAAAGATGACAGCATTGACCTTGATTAAACTACGCTGGCGCCTTTAATTTCCTTCTTTCTTTTACGTTTTTGTGCAGCGGAGATAAAGAAACAGAGAGACTTCTATCAGAAGTTGGGGATGGAGGTGCCCGGGGACATTAAAGGAGAGCTTTGCAACATGAAGACTCTTCTAGATCAACGTAACGGTACGATTACCTCCTCACAGACTCCTGCTGTTCTCGTAACCACACAGAGCAGTTACAAACATTTCCTCTTTGCTTCATCTAGTTTAGAGCTGGTTCTGCACGTAAACTGACGCCCACCTCTGATGGGTCTCATATCTGTTTGACCTGAAAGAGTTCCCTTTAATCACCGCAGCCTTAAAGGCAGCACATAACAGACTCTGGGGATGCAGCATGCCAGAGGATGCAGTTTAGCTTTGTCACGTGACGTGTGCGATATCACTTGGGCTCAACCTGGGTCACACCCTGCAGAGTAAAAATTTAGGAAACAGTTTTGTTGGCTGTCCAGGTGGAAATCACCTGTTGGTAGCCACAACAATCTTGCATCATATGCAAGCACATGTTGTACTTTAATTAGTGCAGTTGGTGCCCGAGCGGACCCAGCAGTAAAATCCCTGCTGGAGAAACTGAGGACACTGCTCCCTGAAGATCCATATGCACGCTACAGAAAGTACTAAAAGCTTCCAAGTAGCTTTCTGTCTTGTTGTGGGTCCGTGTAACCGTTCAGCTTCGGTTTAGTGTAAGCTTTGGTGTAAGGGAGGCGATCCAGGCAGAGCCACGGCAGCATACGTCTGTGCAGTCGCACCCTGCTGGGAGACCACAGGCCTGGAAACAGAAGAAAAAAATGGCGTGTCCTTCACCTCTGCGGTGTGCATGTTGTGCCGATAATGTGTAAAGAATGAAGTCTCCAACCAGCAATGAGAAACACGTCCAAGAGTCGCAGCAGAAGCCATTAAACAGTACAGATAAAGACAATTTAGCCAATCAGAATGAGCCTCCGGCCTGCGCTTTGTGCACAGCGGCTTTTCCAAACCCGCTCGCTTCCAAGGGTTGGTGCAAATGTGTGCCCAGAGGGCGGTCGTGCTGGCAGGCCTAATCGCTCGCTTAATCCCCCCCTCTCTGATTTTGGTAATTAAGGTTCAAATGGAAGTGGAACTGCTCTCTGCATTCTCAAGCCTTGTCGCTCCAAGTCAGGTTTAGCTGAAGAGTACACACACACACACACAAACACATACACAGACACACATTTTAAGGACCGTTTGCACGCAGACGTCGACAGAAACAAAGCAACTCCTGGACTGCAGAGCAACAATAAAAACATCTCGACTTGAGAAAATGTAAAAAACCAAATGTCTGTTATAGAAGTAGAAACTCGCTCTTTTTTTTCCTTTTTTTTACCACTCTTTTGAGAAACTGAAAGCTCCCGTTTAACTCCGGTGAGTTTGAGATAATTAGTTTACTGTCTGGTCCTCCTTAAGGCCGGCTCCACACACAATCATTGGAAACGAAGTAGCCGTTTGAAAGAAAAATGCTAAAAATTGATTTACAAATCCGACAAAATGTCTCATCACGAGAATTTTATCCATCTGGTTCAAAAACATTCAGAAAAATCTTTTTATATTATCACATCGATCCATCAGGGCAACGTGCTTCACATCCATGTATCAGGCAGCCAGTTAATGATGCATCATCTCGCATCCAGTTCTCCATACTGCATCCATGGCGAGTAGCCTTTTGGAAAAGCCTGCTCACTGTGGTTGCACCACCATTAGTGTTAATTTTGCCCGGTCACGGTTTAGATTGCATTAAAATGTCGGACTGCCAATTTCCAACATCTCCAGCAAAGAGAGAGCTGAGAAAGCCGAGGGGCGAGTGGGAGTCCATCGCAGTGTTACGCGGGGGGCTCAGACTGGCTGCAGAGTGCTGCTGTAGGGGCGGGTATGACTTAGTCATGTGGGGAAACCAGATGTTCAGACATGTTTCTTTAAGGTGGACGGAGGAATCCGCACGATCACTGCGGTGCTGAAATGCTTCAGTTTGTAAACGGGCTGGAAGGAGTTCATTATAGTTGCAGAGATTCTGTTTTCATTGGCTGTTAAAGCTTCACAGTAGCAGGCAGGCAGCATTCGGGTCCTACATCCCACTCCAAGACTCCAAGGGGGGGTCAACATCAACAGCTCTTGGCTCCAACTGTAAAAAAGTTCAGCTGAAAACTGTTCTACAGAGACTCGGGCTGCCTGACGCTCAATGACGAGCACAAAGCGCAGTTTCCGAATGTCCGGCTGGTGGCCTCGATTTTCTAAAGCCGGCTCGTTCTCCTAACGAGGCCGAAACCGTTTGGTCCTAGTCAGGATTTGTTTATCCAGCATCACCGCGGGCGCACCGGTTTGTTTACTTGAAATCTTTCTCTCCCACCCGGGAAAGTGGATGCTCCTCGTTAGGTTCCTATCTAAGAATAGCAAACCAAAGTTAGCAGATGGTATCGCAGAGATCACGCTGCACTAGCAACAGGTGACAGTGGGCGCTCCTGTAAATGCTTCCCCTGCCAGAGCCGAGCAGTTTTACCCTTAATTAAAGACTCATTTACCCAGAATGTCAAAAGTAGGAACTTTCTTTGGTTCCTTCTAATCAGCTGAATAAAATGAATCGACAGTCTGATCATCAGTTTTTAACCCCTGAGCACTGAATTCACGACCAGTGACGGCGAGACTCGTGACGTAGAGGGTGCTTTGGGGCGGCTGCATGATTAAAAACTCTGTCAGGAATTAAATGACGCATTAAAACAAAGTGCAGGCAGTGCAGACCTCCATGTGGATCTGAACCAGGGACATTACGGTTCATGGCTGGCACCTTAGCTCCAACGCTCTACAGGAACGATTGGAACGTACTGAGCATGCAGGGCGATAGGAGGAAGTTCACGATCTTCCAGACGATATTAGAGACGTTTGTGGAGGTTTTTTTTTAAATTTCCAGCTCCAGGTTTACGTACAGAAAGGCAGAAAAACACGTTTGTGCTGCAGGCCCGATACGCTAACCACCGATGACTCTAACATTAAGGGATAATATTGCAGTATTGGAGCCTTCGTGTGGTAGATCTAAGCCGTGTTAAATGTGCTTTTAAGTGCATAAGCTGAGTTTCTCCCAAACACTGGTCTCCTCGAGTATACAGCAGACTCATTTCTCTAAATTACCTTCTTTTCTGAGCACTTTACACAAGAAAATGGGGAGACACGAGGCCACGATGAGTCTGCTGAGTGCACTTTTCTACTTCATGACAACATAAACTCCCACACTGTAGCACACAAACAGGTAATTTACTCCGTCTCATTGCCGTTACACAGCAGAATCACTTGAAAATGTTGTTGCACATGCCTTTTGGGATTTGACTGTTTGTAAGAGTTCCCATAAATCATAAACCGCTCAGACAGCAGATGATTTTTCTGAAACGAAAAGAAACGCTGGAAGAGACGGGCTCGGCTAATCCCCCGACCCGAGCAATCAGCCCGTTACACGAGGCCATCACCTCGAGCACGAGCCAGGACTTCGTGTTGGAGCCGCTCAGGTGCTCAGGGGCTGTTTGGCGGTGAGACAGCAATAAGAGAGGGCCCCTCCTGATGAGCCGTCAGCGAGACGAGCGCCACGGAGACGCCACGGCAGCTCAGTAATACTCGGCGCAATTGGTGACAGTTAGCCCAGACAGAAAACGGTCACAGAGGGGTGCTCATGCACGCGAACACGTGCACGCATGCAGACACACACACACACACACACCCGTTATTACAGCCGCTGAGTCCAGGAGGATCAGACTGGAGGGTTTTTTTTTATGTTGTTTTTAAAGGGTACAGAAAAGCAATACTTACCTGTGCGGCAATTCTGCCACTGCAATGCAATTTTGACTTTGATAACCATGTTTCATATCTAAAAATTCAATACTACTACAATATCACAGCCAACAAGGAAAGTCCCTGGAGGAATACATAAGCATCAGCTGTCCCAGACGAGCGTGGAGCATCTGTTTCACGGCGGTTTCACAGTTCCTGAGGTGTCTCAGACTGTTTGTGCGTTCATGTCTGAAAGCATGATGTCCAATACCTGGAATTAGCTTTCGTTTTTAGATGAACACCATTCTGCCTCACGCCCGCAAATGTTTATCATATGCTACCCCCGAACCCCCCCACCCACACACGGCCAAATGGAAACTGTAGCGCGGGTGTGAGGCTACATTCAAAATATAGCATCTTGCAGATTCTGAAAATTTTAAGTGGTTGCTGAGATATTAAGAAATGAAAGGCTTCTGTCCCGATAGCGTGGTGGTGAAGAGGAAAAAGGAAAGCAGGGAGCAGGAGAGTGGTGAAGGCCCCGGGTCGGACTCAAACCTGCACTTCAGCCCTGAGGCGAATGGTCGCCTGCCCACCACGGTATCTTGCTCCTCTCAGTTAGCTACGTGCATTAAGTTTAACGGGACAGAATGGGTGGAGATCAAAGCAAGACTGGCAGGAAGTGGAGCTGGAAATCGACGCCTGCTGCAAAGTAAACCATTCGTCTGAAATTGCCCCTTTGCCGCATGTAGCACACAGCAGGAGGCAGCCTGGGTCAGATACGTTCTCACCTTCAGAAATATGGTCCGCTTTAGGCGAGGGTGCTGGCTGGACAGAATATGGGGGAGGCAGGAAACGGGACTAATAGTTACTCACTGTGAATGCTACGGGCTCAGTCAGGCGTCATGCAGAGTTTACACTCGAGAGCTGGCAAGTTGAAGACTACTTGATGTCCAATTTGGCAACATTTGAAATTTGCAGAGGCTTTTCTGGCTTACTTGGTTTCGTCAGATCCCTTCCTGCTGATTCTGGAAATGGACAAAGCAAGTTTACTAAAGTAAAACTTCATGCAGAACGTTTTCTAGTGCAAAAACAAATCTAACCTGAATTTTTTTTTTTTTAAATATGTGAACTCTAAATATGGGCGACCTAAAGTGTGCTGGAAAATTCCAGCCAAAGGCTCCATGTGATGCATTATTAAACCGTGCCTTACCTCAGTAGTGCAGGCTTTCTTCCTATTTTACCTTAATGTTCACTCGACTGTGCTGCTCTCTGAAACCCTCCATATCTGAGAAGAGGCACAAAGAACAAAAGCAGACAGACTCGGCTAAGGCAGAGCTGAGGTCAGTCCTCGTGTTGGCTGGAATAACTGAACTTTTTTTTTATTGATTAGAAATTTACCCGTATTAGAGACGTGCCTGCACGGTGGATAAGTCACATAAAGGATGCTTTAACACCCTCAGACGTGTAGTTGGGTTATAAATGGGCTTCTGCAGGAGGTATTTTCACGCTCCAACAGGCGCAGTCTGTTGTAAGTACTGCAGGGAGACGAGCCTGCCTGTTACCCTGACAAATCTGCTTTAAGCACAACCACGGTGGACATCAGTTATGCTCAAATCTCCAAACTTACTGAGCATAAAGAGAGAGACTGGACCTAACAACAGATGCAGGATGACACGGTTTAAGTCTGACCCTTTGCTTCTTTGATTCTTCAGGTGATGCCAAAGCCGACGACACGGCCAATAAGGAGGCAGGGGAGGAGAAACCGGAAGAGGACAACGACTATCACCGCAGCGATGAGCAGGTAAGCCTGAAGGACGCTAACCTTTGCTCCTTGCTTCCTTCCTCCGAGAGCCAAAGCACACCTCCTTTTCCCCCCTTCCTATCTTTGGGGCGTCGGCCTCCTTTCCAGCAGCATTTTCCCTGTGAAAACAGTCTGAGGATCATTCAGGGACACTGTGGTGGTGTCCTTCGCTTTCCCAGCGTGGAGACAGATCTAAGGAACGACCAGCTTTTTTAGATGCGCTGAAAACAACCCGTGTGGTAATTGTGTTCTGTGTTTTGCACAGAAGTCCACGAGGCAGCAAAGCATTTTATTTATTTATTTTTGGCGGATGCTGGAAGTGAACTGGGTAAAATAATTACGGGTTACAAAGCATTGTGTCAGGAACAAAAGCACCAAGGAATAAAAAATACTGTTTGTGATAATTATTGGTACAATTGCCTTAAAAGCCCGAACATCAATTATTGCCTTTATAAAAGTGGCCCCCTTGTGGTTTAGCAGGCGGTTTCACAATTACTGGCTTCTTTTGTCTTTCGGCTGTTTGATTTGCACAGAGCCGCGCCGCTGCTACCCGCCGAACATATTTAAAATGGAAATGTGCTTTTTCTCGACTCCATTTGTATTCCGCTGCCTTCTTAAGCCCTGCAAAATGACATTAATAATGCAGCGAGAGTGGAGTGATTGTTGTTGCCGGACGGACGCCATCTGGAAAATAAAGCTTCCCGCCTGAAAAATAGATTTTAGCTGTCGTTTTTCAAAATAATTGATTCGTGTTTTAAAAAAAGAAACCAAACCATCTCCAACCAACCGCTTCTTTGCCGCCGTGTGGGAAAGACAGGCCGGCCCGACGAGGGTGAAGCTCTTGGCCTTTGGATGCTCAGCAGCAGTGCAGAATGCACTCGGAATAGCTAATACGGCGCTCTGCGTGAGCTGAATGCAGTGATGGAGCGGGAAGGGCGAGGACAGGGGAATGTGAGATGATAGATGCAGGGGGACGAGGTGGTCGTAAACGTGAATTGTCTGGATTTGATGTTGCAGGGAAGCATCATGTGAGGTGATGGAAAAGGTGAGGCTCATCAGAACATGCAGGAGGGAAATGGGTGAAATAGGAAGATGACGGGGTAGGAAGCCTTTAGATCAGAAGGGAGTGAAGAGAAGAAAAAAGCCCCTTTGACACAAAAATCCAGCCTTCATTTCAGGAAGGCTGCTGCGTTGATAAAGAGGGGCTGCGACGCAGATGCGATGTGGCAGAAATCATAATAGAGAGTGTCATCCAGCAATGCTTTGACCGGTCGGATAAACGCGAGCACAGGCTGCTGGCGGATCTCATTATAACAGGAGTGGTGCGTTTCTGAGGTCACCTTTACAGTCATTTATACTTGGTATGAGAAAGGGGCCGCTCCTGCTGTCGAGCCCTGCAGTTAGCTTCTTATTTTATACATAAAAGTGAAAAACATTAATGCTGTGTGCTGTCTTATAATCTCATATTCAGCTGTTTGCAACAGCGCCTAATCCTGCTCCTCTCAGTGTCTACAAACCCATTCCCAAAAATGTTGGGATGCTGCGCAAAATGTAAATAAAGTAGGATGCAGTAATTTGCAAATCTCATAAACCCATATTTCTTTTTATTTACAATAGAACATCAGATGTTTAAACTGAGAAAAACCATTCAAAGAAAAGATGAGTTCATCTGAATCTGATGGCAGCAGCACATCTCAAAAACGTTGGTATAGGGCCGTGTTTAGCACCTTCTGTGCAAACTGCTGGGGACTGCGGCAACCTGCAAGCAACCAAAGCAACCACAAGGAGGTTTTCGGTGCAGCATCATAGACCTCTTCTCAACCAATCTCCCCTTGAGACTACCAGCTACCATTCGGGGAATATACTTTTTTTCTCCCCCCATTGTGACCGGAGGTCGGCAGGATGTCGCTGACCGGTCTCTAGGCCTGTGTGACTGGGGCCTTAGTCTGTTGTGGGGTTCAGATTTGCAGGACTGTGGCATGGCTCTGTTTTGGGGCCTTTCTACCCTCTCGCTCATGGAGAGCGATGGCAGGACCCCAACATGGAACAGAACAGGCATTAAAGAAAACTGAAGAGACATTGAATTAGTCGGGAACAGGAGGATCTGGGGTAGAGGCGGGTTGCAAAGCTGCTTGCAGATGCACAGAAACTGTGAGTAGGATAAAACAGCTTGAATAGTGAGATCCCTTCTAGTTGTGATAGATTGTGAGCCAGATGAGCTATTACATCACTGACCATGGTTTTATGACCTGATTTATAGAAAATGTTTGAAATTGCAGTATATTGTGTTATCCTGCTGGATTGTATAAGCCCTGAGTCCTAGTGTTTGCTGTTTTACAATTGGATGAAAGTGAGTGTAAGCAAAGAGTCAGCTGAAAACACTCGATGTTTGAAAGGTCCATCAGAGTCCAGACTGAAGAGCAGAGGGTGCCATAATACGAGAGGAAGAGGAGACAAGATTGGAAAATGCAAAACAGGAAGTGAAAGCAGCAGTTTCAGTCGGGGAGAATGAAGATGAAGAGCAGTATTCTCCCAGAAATCGATCGCCCCCTCATCACTGAGATGTAACCACTGGCAGGCAAACGAGCGTGCATGGCCGACTTCCAGGACGCTTCCCCGCCGCCTCCTGGACGACCTTTCAGAATGTAACCTTGGGGTGTTGGTAGGCGAGAAAGAAACTTCCACGAGCTCATCAAAAACGGGAAAAATAAAGAAGTGGGATAAAAGCTGCAATTAATCAGAGCAACCTACTTTTTCAGCAAAGCATGAAGCACATTTCTGAGGTTAATCTGTCCAGACGAGGTATGAATTCTCCGGATGGGTCACCTTCAAATTTTGATAAGATCTCCTTGGGGTGAGAACAGATTGTGTAAATTTAATAAACTCCAGCTATTTTGGGTTTAAAGAGTCTACTCTTGGAGAAATTTGAGAGAGCAGCTTTGCTCTGAATTATTTATTAAAGTCTCCGACCGTAATTTACCAAAACCCACGAAGTCAAACTTTTCCTCCACGCAGAAGATGTCGCGCCCACGTTCTGTAACCGCTCCGGACTCGGTAACACCGCGACTCCAGAAGCCCGGTGTGATATTTTCTTGATATGACACGCTGTTGCGTCATCACATCTGCGTGTTTAGCTGAAGCAGGAGTCCTCGGCTCCGCGAGCACGTCACCGATCTATTTTAATGTAATGAAACCGCCTCGCAGCCTGCTATCGAGCTGCTGTGCAGTCCAGATCAATGCTAAGGGTTTTATTTCACATTATGAGCGGTGCTGGCAGTGAGGGAGGCTGATATATTATGAATCTGGTTTTTGCTTATTGAAGGGCAGGCTGTGCACTGAAGCGCTGCCAGTGTTTATTTGAGAGCAGAGATGATTTCCAAGTTTAAACAGAAACCAGGGTTATGTTGGCTCTTCCTGTCTCAAAAGAGAAAGATAAAAGGAGGGAAGAACACCCACCAATGAAGAACTGCAACGCTTCTGCCTTCGCCTTTGTCTCTTTATGTGGGGCCGGAGCCCAGTGGCTGTAATGCGTTCCGAGTGCCGCGACCATCCTGTGCCAAAAACCACCTACCGTGTTACCTCGAGGGGGGGGGCAAATGAATGGGCCAGTGGCGCTGACAGTCGGTCACATGGAAGAAGCCAATAAAAAAAGAGCTTCAGTGAAGCATTGTGAGGAAATCGGCTCGAGCTTCAGGTTGAGTTGTTGTTTGAGGAAGGCTGTAGATCCGCCTGAAGTTTCAAGTCTTCAGCTCGTTAACACATACCGTTCGTACTCCGCTTCATGCCATCGGCACAGATAGTTGTTCGTCTGTCCATTTTCTTCCGGGTTGCAGGGGCAGCCACCTCCTGCAGCTTTTCTGGGGGAACGCCAAACGCGTTCCCAGGCCAGCCTTCAGATATAATCTCTCCAGCGTATCCCTGGGTCTTATCACGGGGCCTCCTCCCGGTAGGACATAAGTGTTCCACTCACCTCATCCAAGAGGCGCCCAGGAGGCATCCTGGCTCCTTTCGATGTGGAGGAGCAGGTCTTCACCCTCTCTCAAGTAAGAATATAAAATAATGAAAGAGGGCTAGAGTCAGAAATAAAACAGTGTTGCTCCTCACACTGAGGGGCAGTTACAGAGTGAAGTGGTCCAATTGTTTGTATATGCTCCTTTCACAGCCTGTTCAAAGTGGGGCTGTTACACCTTCATAATGCCTCTGTGAGAAAGCTGCAGAGCTACGTCGGTCTCCGTGGTGGGTCTTTCCTAAGGGCTACAGACCCCGCCTCTCTGACTGTGGAAAGGTGTGGAAGGATCCGGTGATCACACAGCCAAAACTAAATTATTGAATGGATTATAAATGACAATTATAAGTGACAAGAAAAACTGTAGCGTTTGGCCTTAAACGCTGTTTAGTTACCCAGATTGGAAGCATATCCATCTTTTTTGGAAAAGCAGTTTAAAGTTGTTGCTTTGAGAACACGAGAAGCTAACGGGTTCAGTTTTCACACGTGGATGAGTGACGTCGGATCGCTGTCGGCAGTTTCGCTCTGAATTCACTGGACAGTTACCTGCTTTATGCTTTCATAAGCACAGTCTAGCTAAACTAAGTCTCAGCTTCGTACTAGGCCGTTTGCTGGGTTATGGAGAAACGTCGTCGCCAGGTGGAAAAACCCTCGGGGTTCTCGTAAAGACTGCAGATGTCTACGTTGTTGTGAACCTTCCTCCAAACCAAAGTGCTACATCAACCAAGCAACCAGGGATACTGTGAAGTTAGTGTGACTAAATGCACACAGCACTGAACGGCTGATGCTGTCTCTACTACTCTGACTTCAAAAAGAACTTAGTATCGCTCATCGTGTTGTTATAGATAAGAATCCAAACATTCATACTGCCTAAAAACTTTTGCACAACACTCTTGCATAAATTTGAAAAATCTCCACTTATTCCAAGGGCGTTGTGTAGCCCTTTAACGTGTAGCAAATAGTGTTGCAAGATAGAAACTTGAACCCGTAACCACCCTTCAGTGGATGCAAGCTTTAAATGCTCATCACCGTTTCCGTGTCCCCTCACAGGTCAGCATCTGCTTGGAGTGCAACAGCAGCAAGCTTCGCGGCCTGAAGCGCAAGTGGATCCGCTGCTCAGCACAAGCCACGGTTCTTCACCTCAAGAAGTTCATCGCCAAAAAGCTTAACCTGACATCATTTAACGAGGTACGGATAATATCGCACTCCACCGGCCTGGGAAACTGACGACGGGGAAATGAGGCTGTCACAAGCTGAATGTAGTTTTAGCGTAAAATGAAAGCTGCAAAGGAAACCCTCGCTCTCTGCGCTGGTTATATTTGTGCTGGTAACCTTTAAAGTCAGCACCACTCAGATCCTTTTATGGCTCAAAGCTAGACTGAACCTGCATATTTGAAGCTTTTCATTGCCCTCATTTACAAAAGGGAAAGAACCAGAAGGCATATTTGAGTGGATCCATGAATTGGACTCTGCTAATTAAACTTACTTTGAACTCATGCTAATCCTCAGTAAATCCCTTAAGGTCATCCTCCGTCTTCAAACCAAACTGGACTGTGATTGGCTGCCCCTTGCAAACAGAAAGTTTGAACAGCAAGTGGGCGGGGCTTCTTTGCCCAATTATATTAAGAACATTCTCTCTTGGAGGGAAACTGAGACTCACAAACACCACAGAACCCTGGCACCGTGACTCCAAAAAGCTTTACGATGAATTCTACACTAGTTTGCGATTAAAAATTGAGATTGTGGATTAACGCCTCCATTCATCTTAATTCCAGTTCTTACGAAAACATTGTTTCTTTTTCCAAAAATGGATTTGTAGCAAATTGGAACAAATCTCTTAGTTCTTGGCGTTTGTTTTAAGTTGTCGGAGCACCAGCTGGCCCGTGTGGGCCCCGTGTATCCGAAAGTTAATTGCAAGAAATTGCATAAAAGGTCACTTTATTATAAGTCTTCTGCACTGAGTCACACAATGCCTTTTGTGTTTGTTATATTTAGCAGGAAACAAGCCCATATGCGATCTAATTTTTCTATTAATTATCTTTACCGCCCTGTTATGAGCGGCGGGGGGTTGTGGGGTGGGGAGTGGGCGATAATTTGACAGATGGATTTTTAGATTGCCGTGAATAATCATCAGTCGCCTCCTTGTCGTCTATTTTTCCTGTTTTCTGTCTTTTTATTTTTTTACTGGCTGTCACAGAGATGAGTGGGTAGGCTCCATCATATCGTCGGCCTCCATAACGCAGCTTTGGCGAGGCGGATGCTCTCCCAGCCAGCCATTGTTGTCCCATCTACTGACTATCAAGAGATGTTGTTTGAAACGATTTCTGCTTTCAGCGCGGAGCTTTGTCAGGCAACAGTGAACCAGTTACTCATTGATCGTGTTTGTAAACCCGTCGTCGTGGCCACGTCACCCATCCGAGGGGCTCTGCAGGAAGTGGTTCTGTCGGATAAAGTAAGGATAGAAGGAAAGCCCAAAATTGAGGAAAATTTAGTATCGCTTCCTGGATTCAAAGGGGATTGGTCAGCGGATCTAAAGACTGTCTTTAAAATCATTTTTATTCTTAATAAGTGATCATAAACACTCCACATGTTTATTAGCATTTAAGTCTTTCAGTTTTTCAGTTCAGGTTTATTTATATAACACCAGTTCACAGCAACAGTCGCCTCAAGGCGCTTTATACTGTAAATATTAGAAAAGAAAAATAGAAAAACCCATTAATCAGACAATCCCATATGAGTAAGCACCTGGCAACAGTGGAGAGGAAGAACTCCCTTTAAACAGGAAGAGAACTAACAGTAGGGCAGCCGTCTAACATGACCTGCTGGAGAAGGAGAAGAGAGAGGACAGGAGCATGAAGAGACAAAGCTAAATGATATGTATTTGGAGAGACTAGGCAAAACATAATGATATGCATTAGTGGCGTATAAGTGCACGGGGAGTAAAAAGAGGTGAGTGGAGAATAAATTCTCAGGGCCTCATGGGAAGTCCCCACCCCCACCACGAGGCTATAGCGGCACACCTGAACGATGAAGCTGGTTCCACCGAAGAGGGGCCTGATAGCTGAAGGCTCTGCCTCCCATTATGCCTTAAAGAACTCGAGGAAACACAAGTAAGCCTGCAGTCTGAGAGCGAGGAGCGCTCTGGGGTCTTGAAGATGTGACGGGGCCTGATTGGAGAAGGATTTTGAATTCAACTCTTGGTTTAACGGGGAGCCGATGAATAGAAGCTGATATGGGAGAGCTGCCTCTCGTCCCTGTTTGTGCTCTCGGTGGCATTTCAGGGAAGCCTCAGAAGGCTTTTCGAGGAGCTTTGCGAGCGGCCCGATAATAAGGACTCACAGCAGTTCAAGCCTTCTAAGTAGCAAGTGAAGGGGCACGTTTTCCAGCATCAGTGGAAATGATTCACTTAGTTTCAAACCTCAAAGAACAAAATACACTGTAACTGTAGATGCACTGCAGTTGGCCTTTCATGCTTTTACTGGGGCAGATCGTGGCTTCCTCCTTAGACTTCTCTGGGGGGGGGGGCATCATTTTGAAAACCATCATCTTATTTTTCTGGTTTTCATCACGAGCATTGTGTGGGCATCTTTGCAGCATTATAAACAGTGCAGTCAGACAGTTAGCTGCACGAGTCTCACGTGGGCTCAGTCGGACATCGCGTCATATTTAGGAGCTCACGGGCACCTTGGTCAGGTGACGTCCAGCAAAGGTTGGGGTTGGACCTGGCTTAGATTTGTTCAGTGTTTTATTGATGCTTTACACTGGAAAGCCCCCCTGGAGGTTCCTCTGAGACATCACAGAATAAACAGTTTCTTCACTGCTTTAAGGATAACGAGCATCTCAAAGCTGGACAACTTTCCTGAATCCTTTTCATTTAGATTGAATTTTCTCCAGCTCTTCCCCTGAATTTCATTCTCCAATCACAGACCTGGACAGTTTCCACCACCCTCAGCCTCAAAGTGTCCTCTCAGTCAGAGCCAGCAGGTGGCGCTGTGGTAGTGTCCCTCCCCGGCCTTCCCTCCCTCCCTCTGTGCCTCTCAGTATTGATTGGCAGATGCAGATGCCAGGAGCTGCTGAGCAGAATATCAATGCCGGCTTCACGGGGGAGCGGTACATTTGGCGAGCCGGCTCCGTGTTCGGTATTGAACTTTTGGATTCTGCGTGGGCCGCTCCATGTCAAAATGACCCCCCCCCACACACACAAATCCAGCTGCATCTCCAGTAAACACTGATGTTAGAACAGGGAGAGGGAAAAGTCACAGAGGGCTGCTTCCCCCCACACTAAACAGGTGCAGCAGAGCCCCCCGCCATATTAAAGTCATGTTGACCCCTCACACGTGCATCAGGTCAGATATTGTGCACTAATTTGCTTCTCTGTTTCTTTTCTCAGCTGGACATTTTATGCAACGAGGAAATCTTGGGGAAGGACCACACTTTGAAATTTGTTGTTGTTACAAGATGGAGATTTAAGGTAAAACGTAACGAAGCGATGGGCCGCAGCTTCGGCCTGATGTGATTTCATTATTGAACACCGTTCAAGTGCTGCAGGCCGTCGTGTAATAACAAGTCCAGGAAATGGATTCTTGTGTCCAACTGAGCTGAATTGATTTTATTGAAATCTTTTAGGTGTATGGGCACTCTTACCAACTGAGCACTGAGCCTGTTGATGGGTCCAGATTCAGACATAAGCAGAGTTTTTTTTTTATATGCATATTTCATGAGCATTAAATGGAGGCAGTTTTGTAATATTTTAATCTCAAAATGATAAAGAAAAATCCTGCAAAACGGTCAGAAATGCACATTAATGGCAACATGCATAAAAAGGCTGAAGACCCCAGCAGACTGTCTCCATCCTGATCAGCTGAGCGTGGAGCATGCTGCACAGAAAACTGGTCCATAACAAACTCCCAGTATTCTGATGCATTTCCAGTTGATACTTTAGCTGAACTGTTAGATTTGGTTAGATCTTCACTTCTAGAAAATGAGGAGAAATTGTGTCCTGAAGTCAGTGTCCCCACATTCAAAGACAGAGACGTGGACATGAATTCCACCCCACCCCCAAAATCTGCGGCCCAACATGCTAATGTCACGAGTCTGTTTGGCACCGTCCCTCTTAGACCAACCTGCACCACGTGAACATCGGGTTCATTTAAGTGTTCATAAGCTAATTCTGAATGATTTATGATGCTGTTCCAGAAGCTCCACGTTGTGCTGAGCTTGTGTTTCTGCTTGCTCCTCGTAGAAATCCCCCCTCCTGCTCCATTACAGACCCAAGATGGACCTGCTGTAGCTGCGACGGACACAGCGGCGGTTTTCATTTTTCTTTCCGGCCCAGTGGCCGCGGACTGTGCCGAAACCTTTTTAATTTATGCAAAGACGATCAACCAACACCAAGCAAAACACCCGACGGTAAAAGTCAACACAAGCCAGCAGATCTCCATCTAACGGGGACGGAAAGCGGGACAACTCCAACAGGAAGTGGCGGCCTCTCCAGCAGAGACACTGCAGCACTGGCGCGTGTTTTTAGAAACTAAAACGACCTTTTTCTGTTTGTTTTTTTTTTTGGTTTTTTTTGTCTGCTACATCCTACATATGTGAACGAAAAAAAAAGAAAAAAAAATATGGAGATAAAGCATATATTTATACTTTTGTACAGAAGAGACACACGGAACCAAGACACTACTGGTGCTCTGTTTACACACAAACTAGATGTCGGGGATCACATGACCGTCTTTTCGATCTCCACGCGGTGGTCATCCTCCTGAGATGATGACTGAGCGGAGAACGGGATTTTTTTTAAAAATATGAAAAGGTGTTTCGTTCTTTTCACGCCACACTCGACGCGTCTTGGGAGCACAGAAAGTATATGGAAAAATTTATATAAACAGGCATCAATTTAAGCTGTTTATCAAGTTTGATTTTCGTTTTCCATTTTGTTGGCTTCGTCTATTTTGCTATTGGGTTCTCAATTGTCAATTGTGAATAGGCTAATTTTTTTTTTTTGTGTAGTTATTTATGTTCTATATACCAATATTGTACATAAAATGTCATTACAGAGAGAGATTGAAGAGAGACTTTAGACTGTTAAAAAAGAGTGGATCCCAGAAGTGCTATCTATATGTTGGGCAATAAGTGTCCAGAGGTGATAAATTAGGATTTTTAAAGACAGACTCACTATCAGTATCAAATTATATAAATACATCTTTATGTTGTCTGAGAAAGACACAAAACAGCTATATCAAATCCTCTGCCATGTATGTGTACGTGGGGTCTAAAGGTGCGACTGTGCTCGGATAGATAAACTTTTAGGAGAAAGCTTCACCCCGACCTCATCCTCCTCATCCCACCTGCCTTCAGTGGAACACGGTGTTTTATTATTTTCAGCGATATTAACAACTAACGGGAACGTTACATGAAACACTTTTTTTTTTTCTCTTCCTTTCTTTTAGTTTTCCGGTAGCCACCGTGCAGCCCGTAATATCCGTCCTTGCGTTTCCGCGGCCTCTGAGCGGCAGGTGAACGCCGACGCCTGTTTGCGGCTGTGGGTCGGAGCTGCTGGCTGTACGTGCTGCACCCGTGCATTTCCTCCAGCTCCATTTTTACTGCACAGGAAATGTAGAAATGCGCACAGCTGCTTCTCGTTTTTTTTTTTTTTTTTCCTGGGCGTCCACATCACAGATGGGCCAGTTCTGCAAGCACGAGTGCGGGTTACTGATATCACTGTTTTGCATTTCTGGGTTATACTTCGGTTAGTTCTCACTGCCAGCTGCAGCGCAAAGGTGTCTAAAAAGAATCAATACAACAGCATTTCTGAAAGTCGAGTGAATATTTTTAGGTTTGTAATCACAAAAAAAGAAAAATCTGTATGAAACTTGGATTTTTTTTTTTTTTTGCAGAGTAGCCAGTGTTCAATATTGTTGACTTAACGAGACAATTTTCTGAGTCTTTTTGAAAGAAATATCTTGCAAATTCAGGTTTCTCAGCGAGGGGGCTGAGGTTTTTTTGAACATTTTGATAATGAAATGACTACTGTTCGGTCATTTGGTGCTTATAAATGTGTGTTTCTGACCTTGAGGAGGATTGTTCCTCATGCGGGAACGTGCTGTTCTTAACTGATGTTCTGTCACAAACCGGCAAAATGTCTTAACCCCGAAAATCCCCAACCCAACTGTCTCTGACCACAACTGGATCCCTGAGCAGCATGTCAGACCTCAAGTAGCGTTACCTCACCGACGTCTCTTATCAGTAATTAAACGGCAATTTCCATTCTGCGTTGCATCGCCCCACAATGAGCTTTTTGTCTGTGCGTTCATGTGCGGGGTTCCTATGCATCTTTAGACCTCCAGGGTCTGGAAGAAGATGATTTGAAATTGGCCGACAAAGCGATGTGTAGGGACTCGCCACGTTAGGACCTGTGACGTGTGTGTTAACTGATTACAGCCTACAGGTCTGTACAAAACCAGCTCTACCAAAACTCCTGCATGCTTCATTCATGTGCTAACCTTTGTTTCGAGGACCTCGATTCAGCTCCCTTTTGTGAGGCGTTCATTGTTTTTGGTTTTTACGGCAAATGGTGGTGAACCTGCAGTTTGGGGTGGCATTGGCCGGCTCCACGTTTTTCCTTCCCGCCTTCCTTTTTTGGCTTTGTTTAAATTTCTATAACCTCTTTGAATGTCATGGTTGGACTCCTGCAACATTAAATTTGCATGCGTAGAATTGGATCTACTGTTTCCAATGTGATTAAAAACCAAAAACAGTGAGCCTCGCCATCTCGTCAGCTCGTGGAAGAGTGTCGTGTTTGTACTGATCCCTGCAGACGTAGTGTGATATTATGTCTTTGTAAGTGCAGACTTGGTGTTTTAAAGGCTTATACTGATTATTTCATAGTAATCGAACAAGTGTCGAGTACGTATCCCGGGGCCGTCAGACGCCGAGGTCCGCGTTGAAGTGATCCGGTTTTGCGGCCCCGGATCGTGATCGGCTCATCCAGAGTTCTCATCGTGTTTGGGTGTCACCGATTAAATCTCTTTACTGTACTTCAGCCTTTTCAGGTGTTTGAGCTGTAAAACGTCCAACAAGGTGCTACTGTACTTACGACTACAGACAGAAAATGTATAATGCAGAACGCTGCTCTGAAAACGCCCTTTTTTTTCTCGTTGTGTTCACTTCAAATGTTCCCTTTTTATTTTACTTTGGTCTTTAATGTGATTGTTTTGGGTCGTCGTTTGGCAAATGTTTCATTCTGAATCGTCTCTAATGCCTCGAGCCGTTGACCTTCGACGAAACCTTCTGGATTTGTTGTGTTTGTGTGTTGGAAAGAAGACTGAAACAAAAGCTGTTGGTAGATTTTTGGTGCAAAAAGATTTTAAGAAGGAAGTTTAATGAGCCCGTATAGAACAATTTAAAGGGGATTTAGTAAAGTAAAGCATCGCTAATGATATTTAACGTCAGTTTTTTAACCTTTTCATTTTCCTTTAACACAGTTTAGGCAGAAAATGATCGGCTTTGTTTTTCTTTCCCCGGTCCTTTTCGTCTAGTGTAGTTCTGCGGACCCGGCGACCCGACGCACAGGGCGGGGTCTTCGCCGCAGGGACGGACGGTCGGGCCGCGTCTCTGCTGCCGGTGCTCTCTATGGTGCTAACAACTCCTCGCTCCGACCTTCAGAGACGGGAGGAACTGTGCTGCGAAGCGCTCGCTCTCCCGCCGCCGTTTCCCACTCGCTCCCCGTTCCCGCTCGAGTCGCTCGTGCTGAGCAGATCAAGACGGTGCTTTTTCTTTAGGAGCGGGTTTCCCTACCTGCCTGGGCTCACTTTGGAAAGGAAACAGAGGAAATTTTAAATGAGTCATAGACTGTGACGGGGCTGATGCTGTGAAAAATAAAATAAAAGTGGTGAGAAATTGGGAGCGCTAGCTGCAATTTTGTGCCTCAAAGAGAAACTCACACTTATTACAGGCTGCGCCGGTGAGATGTTTGCACCTCTGAGTTGGATTGAGTCTCACTCCCAATTTCTGGCAGATAATTGGCTCTGAAAGCCCACAACATCCATGAATTTAAAGCTGGTTGTGTTTTCATCTCCAGATTTCTCTTGGGAGATTCGACCTTCTTACCACCGGTGTGTAGATGCCGCTGGCTGCATCTTCCACCTCCCCGTGGACCAGAGCGGATCGATGTTCACCTTTTCAGCGGGGCTCACGCTGAGACGCGAGTGCCGCTGTGCTCGACAGGCAGGCCACGAGGCTTACAGGAGGCCCGACTCTGCCTGGCAGCAGATGGCGGTGCTATCTGCTCTGAAGGTCTCACCTTATCATCTCTGCTTTGACCTTGATCTCCTGCTGGGATTTTGCTGAATCTTGGCAGAAGTTTAGCGGCTTCACGTGGCCCGTCAGTGGGAGCGGAGTTAGTCTGCTCCACCAGCTCGACGGGAAGATGAGTAAACAGGTTATTCAGGCTGCTTTGAACAGTTTTCTGAGCTCGGAAACTTTCTCTTCAGCGGCAGTCGCATTCATTTCAGCTTTCATTTCAGGCTTGTTGGCAGCAGAACTGTTTCTGGCAACTTCAGATGGCTCTCCTGTGTTTACTCCACTGTAACAAGCGTCCACTCCGGGAGTCTGCTGGCTTTCTTTGTCACTCAGCTCTCTTTCTCCCTCGTTGGAGCTCTCCTTAAAGCTCCGTAATCTCACAGGCTGGCTTTGTGTGCCACAGAGACGGAGACCTCACTCACGGCCACGTGAACTGATCCGCTTTGGTCGGGGCGGCTCCGCGCCACAGCCGCCGGCTCTGAAAGGCTCTGCGGAGTGTGCAGCCTCACGCTTCCCTGCTGATCGGGACGTCAGAGTCTCCCTGTCAAAGACGCGGCAGCTGCAGACGACTTCCCGTGTGTGCTGCGTTGAAATCGGTCCCCCGATGTCACCAACAAATCTGTCCAGTTTTGTATAAATATGAATTTATGCTGAAAAAGTGACCTCTGCGCTAGTTTTTCTTAACGAGTGTTTGGGATTTTTCACTGTTGCTCATTTCTCCCTCCTCTTTGTGAAACCAACCAGACTCATGCAGAAAATGGCTTAAATTATGACTTTGCTATTGAATTTCCCCTTTTTTTGGGTATTAATTCAAGTGTGTTGATGTGGTCAGAAACGCATCGATCGTATATATTAGGTCAAGTTTTTAAAAACAAAACAAAAGGTGTGAATTTGGCAAGGAAAATGTGCAATATATGGTTCCCCGATGGTTCCAGTTTCAGCCCTTTTTTTAAAAAATATTTTCAGATGATTTTTCTTTTTCCAGTCAGGTCCTCAGGTCACTAAATGCCTTCTGGTCCTGAGGGTGACCAGAGAATCTCAGAACATACACTAATGCACCCACAATACAAACGACTGGATTTTAGTCTCTTCTCCACATTTTTGTCATTTTGTCACAGATTCCTCGGACTCTTTTCGTTCTCTCTTCGGGTTTGCTTTCAGGTTAACGCAGGCACACGTTCGGGTGTCCTTTTCCTTGCCTCCTTTTGTATTATTGTTATTTATTGCACATGTACCGAGTTGGTTTCCGCTGTCGTTTAATTCGAGGAGTTTTGGGGCTGGAATTTCTTTCATACAAAACTACAGAAGCTTTTTGTCAGAACCTAAGTGTGTATTTCATCAATAAATGCCTTTGAAAGTGCCTCTGGTGTTGATTTGGAAACGTCACGCAGGCCGTTCCTGACATTTGAAGCTAGTTTATTTTTAAATGCACATTGAAATACAGAGTCTAATGCTTGGAATGCTTTTTTAGGTACACCTCTTCTTGATGCTGCTTGTATCTGGTCAATCGGTCACGTGGCAACAACTCAGCATTTCAAGTGGCTTTAAACGCAGCAGCCGGGCTGCTGTGAGGACTTCAGAAACCAGGCCAGAGTGCTCCGAGCTGACGGGGAGGCAGCAGTAACTCGGAGGTGTGCAGAAGATCGTCCCCAACGTCAAAGAACAATATCACGTTGTCTTTATTTCAGCTCCTGATTTTCACATTCATGCCTGGAGAATTGCTTTTTATATAAAGCCATGCAAGATGTCTCCAAATGCTGGAAAATATTGATGTTGACCAAAGATTTTTTTGACCATATTAATTTGAGGAGCTTCTTCAGTGGCTGCAGTGACGTCGGCACCACTTTAACCTCCTCCCTGCCAGCCGGTGAGCAGGTCAAAGATCTCTGGTTTGGATCTTCGGTTTCATCCAAAGGAGGACGATACAAAAATCGAAACCAGGCAAGCTATCGATGAAAAGGCCACTTGCTGCCAGCAGCTGCCTTCCAGCGCGGTGGCAGATGTTAAATGTCACGCACTCCGTGGCAGGGCCTCCGGTTTCCATCTGCTCACTCTGCAGCCGCAGACACGTGGAGCCGCGGCTGCAAATGCTTCTTTTCATCATCCTGTTTGAGTTGGAGGCATTTGTACTGGGCGTGTGCAATGCTTCAACTCTTACAGACACAATTAATATGCAACTTTTTGTCTATAAATCAACATTACAGAGAGGAGACTATCTGCAGATAAAATGCTGCCACAGATTATACTGTCTCTGTCATCAGCCACCGACCGAGCGGGGGTCAGAGAACATGTTTAGACTCTGTTTTTCACCCACTCCGAGGGTCACGCTCTGCTTTTTGTTCAGCACAATTTCTTCTCTAACCAACTTATTTATCCGAGTAAAAGACTCATTTGATTCAGATCTCTTTTTCATAAGAGGCCAGGCCAAGAGAGCAGCAGAAGCTGCAACAAATCCAACACGTAACAATATAACGAGAAACAGATGGAACTGATTTTCAGTCCAGACGAGTCAACGCAAACACGCGAACTCCCTCTGACCAGCAGACCGGTTCTCTCGCTCCATTAAAATGGACTCAGCTCCCTCGTTAACAGTTCTGACAATTACGGCTATTAACTCACGTGAAGACGCAAAATTAAGTACAGAGAGGCTCCGATGGGAAGCAGCATCATGGAGCCGAATCCCAGATGAAGGTGGGAGATGGAGACTGCAGGCACCTAATCGTTGCAGATTTAAGTCGCCTGGATAATCTGGATGAGGAGGGATGCGCTACAGACGGCCTGAAAGGGACCGTTTAGAGAACGGGGACTCGATTACTGGACAAACAAAGTGATGCAAGAGTTTGGAAAAACTGAAGCGATGGGAAAAAAATGGAGCTGAAGAAAATCTCCGAGAGGAATGAACATGAACGTGAACGTGTCATTTTTTAAGGGTTACATCATCACCATGTGGGATAGGATTCCCTTTTTACCTCCATTCGGAAACATTGTGATCATTTAAACACACTGAACTGAACGGTCCTGTCAGCGTTTTACCGACCGATTTTAGTTTTTGCTCATTTTTTATTTTTGTTGTCACTCGTCTTGGTTCAGGCACTACAAACCAGTCGGTTAGGTTTAGGAGAAGATTGTGGTGTGCATGAAAATATGACCTTTCTGGAGAGTAACCAGGGAAGTGAAAGGGAGCCCGGCGTGCTTAAACGCAGGAAGGAAACGCTCTTATCCGAACACTTTGCGTGTGAACGCGACGCTCCGATGGCTTCGAGGAAACGGCCCTCTGAGAGTGAACGTGGGATCATCGTTACCCTGGTGGGAACGCATCCACTCAGTAATTGTGGAGAAATTTCACTCATAATCACAATAAAGTTGTTTTACATTTCTGGCTTCATCTTCGGTCCTGGGCCACTGATTCTCCATTTGAAATGATGAACGTGACTTCACTCGGTGCAAGCAGAGCCGCGATGTTACTCGCCGCTCGCAGTTCAGGAGAGAAATTGCTCTCCGAAGACGAGAGGATGCGCTGTGCTGTTTGTTTTCTCAGGACCATTAGACGGCAGCTATTTCAGTCGGTGTGTGTGGGCGCAGCGCTCAGATGTGTGAAATGAGAAGAGCAAAACCACATTATTGACTCATTAACCAGTTCTGTGGTGTGGAGGCCGTGGCTCTGTTATTTTCCACTGCTGGTGCTTTTACCACGTGGTGCCGAGGAGTCCAAATCACAGCGTCCATCAGACTCAGAATCAGAGGGTGTTTGTGTAAAATATGCTGATCAAATACACGAAATTGTGTAATGTATAAGGTCATAACCTCAGAGTTTGGATGATGTCATGCAGTGATATCAATGTGAAGTAAAACCGCGTTATTTTGATGCTCTCAGCCTCCAGAGGAAACCATCTAATGTTTCCGATGTCTTATATTCTGTAATCCAGCACTTCTTGATCAATATTTAATGAAAATATTAGGCTCCGTCTTTTGGATGTGTCACTCTGTTAATATAAAGTACACAGACACAAACCCCTGCACACAACTTTGGGATTCTCACTAGAAAAGTGAATAAATCCATGTTGCTGTGCACACGTGAAAGAAGCTCAGCCTTACTGCTCCCAAAGGAATTCAGAGGGTAATAACAGCAGAGGTTTGGAGCATTCAGGTGTGTGTGTCCCAGGTGTGGCTCTCCCAGCAAATTCACCCCAAGGTCAGACCGTGCGATGCTCGGACAAATTTTAAAAACCCCAAGAGCTCCATGTCAGACTCCGCAGGCCTCAGACCACGTGTTAGAGTTCATGACAGAACGAGGACAGCTCTCTAAAAAGAAGAGCCGCACAGCTCAGGTCTGCAAATCTGAACCTGAACAAACCACAACGAGGTCTTTGGACAGACGTGACCAAACACAACACACACACACACACACCTCATACCAGCTGTCAGCACGGCGGTGGAGGGGTCATATTTTGGGCTTGTTTTGCACCCAGAGGACCTGGACGCCTTGCAGTCACTGAATCAACCATGAACTCCTCCGCGTACCAAAGGTGAGGCCGTCTGACGGATAAAGCTCCAACCACACCATCAGCAGGACGATGGTCCCGAGCACAGCTGCAGAGGCCGGACCTCAGCCTGACTCGGGGCTGCGGTGGGACCGTCACAGAGCTGTGCAGAAATGAAGGAACTGAAACAAAGTTTCTCCAACCATGTGTGAGACTGATGAACTTCTTACTGCTGAAGGCGGTTGTTACTGAATCGTGGGGTGTGCCGTCTTCTTCACATGACTGTAAATTGCTGCAAGTTTCTTTTAGATTATTTTTGAAGGGTTTCGTTTTCAGTCATTTAAACAGCTTTGAGTGGACATCTCACAGCATAGAATGAGTCACTGAGTCGCCTCTCACATGGATGCTCGTGTCCCGCTCTTTGCTCCTCGGGTGTGCACAGGTGACTGTAAGCATTTAAGGGGAACCCCACGCCCTGTTTTACATTGTGTCAGTGTGGCTCAATATGATCTTCTGGTTTAGTACTGGAAACAGCACGAACAAGAACCCCCAGCCGAAGGTGCAAAGGCAGTACTGCAGTACTACCTCAGTGATGAGCTGTTGCAGCCCTAAGAAAGTACAACAAGGTACTTTATTTGAAAGCGTCGGATTCAAACCTGCGCATTGGCAGCCCCTGTGCCGCAGTACTAGTGAGCGCAGTGATGGTGAAATGGCCCCTTAAAGCTGCAGATCTGCAGCGCCGCACGTCCACATCTTTAGGGTGCGCTGGTGCGACTGTCCTAAAACGACCCCGTTCACGTGAACGTGCTGAAAGCCGCGGGGCTACAACAAATCAGGGAAAGTGAGGGCAGCACCACGGGCGCCCTGCGGCTGGATTCTGAGTTCTCTCGATGAGTCGTGGTTGGAACGCTGCACGATGCCCTCAGCTTTACTGCAGCAGCCCCCGAATCTGTTTGATGTTTAACGTCCACGCTGTGAAGGAAGGTTCGGTCACTGCAGCTACAATAACCTGCCAGCTGCCGTCATATTTCTGTCACTGTACTGAGCCTCAGGGCTTTTATGATGATTGCACCTCAAAGATGAAAAACTTTGCAGGCTTTATAGGAGTTTTATCTTTCCGCCTTTTATAAATTCATTCTCATTATTTATTTCTTTTCATTTCCTTCCAATTCTGGTCCTTTATGGGTTTGGCAATATTGTTGCTTCAGGTTATTACTGCTCTGTGACGAAAGGGCCACAGACGGCGGCGGAGGAGGCAAAGGTCAATAATTCATCATCCAAGACACAAAGCTCACAGCACAGCAATCGTCTCTCCGCTCCAGGAGGACGAGAGCTTTGAATTCGGCTGAAAGTGTAAAATGATCGGGAGCTGAATGCGCTCGAGCTCTCATTTGTAGACTCAACATGAGATTCACAACTGTAATATTTGGACCGGTTTTGACTCGATAGCTGCACAAATGTGCTCAAAATGTGCGCAGCTCCTGTCGATAAATAACCTTCATTTGTCTGCTGTTAGTTAACCTCAGCGAGCCCCTCCCTCTGGGGGGGTGATTTTTAAAACAAAGTGCAGGTCCCAGCAGAAACACGAGCAGAACCATCTGCTGATGATGGATGTGGAAGCAGCTTTGCAGGGTATCGCTGCTGCATCACTGCTGTTCTGTGTTACTGAGAAACAATACGTCATTTAATTCAGACTGAATGAAAATCCATAAATTCTTGTATTTTGAAGTAAATGATAAACAGTTGTATCCATAATGAGGACAAATCTCCAGGAAAAGCTGGCTCTTATTAGATAAATCAGCTTCGGGTAGTCTGAAGATGGCGCCGCTTTGAACTTCTTTCATCTGAAGGTATGCAAATTCATTCCACTCAAACCTGCAGCAACTTTCAGGAGGATTCAGCCCTCTTTATTTTCATAAAGCCACTTGTTCTGTTGCAAAACTTTCAAATTTAATCTGCAATCAACCAAAGTAAACATCAGCTAAAGCATCTTTAATGCCTGCATGAAAAAAAAGCCCATCTCAGTGATTAGTGGAACAACATATGGCTCCCGTCTCAGGAAATCAGCTTTCTTGTTTCAGAGAAGCAACAAAGACACAGCTCTGATTTAAGGATTACAGACCCAAAATGTGCGCACGGTGGTCGGTGCAGGCCGGATACAAGACCGCGGATGGTGTCGGCACAATGAACTGGGAGTGACGATACCCAAAGCCCCGTCCCCATGACAACCGCTGTCGACCTCCACCCCAAAAACAGGTTTATTTTTACACACGCGTTCAAAGCCGTACTCTCAGGCATGCACGTGAAGCCGGGAGGGGAGCTTCATCTGTGGGCCAATTTAGCAGCATCACAGAGTCGTTCACAGGAGCCGCGCTGCGCTGCAAACAGTACAAACTCCCTCTGGGCTGATGTGGACGACGCTTCCTTCTGAGCGCTGCGGCTGCAGAGCCGTTTGCTCGTCTGAAAACCAACCTGTGGCACCAATAACCGGAGGCAGACCTCGAGACGACAGCATGGATGGGTCAAAGTTAGTGCTCGTGCACCTACAGATACGCTCGCCTGTGATCCTGCAGCAGCTCGAGTACTGTATAGCAGGAGAGAGTTGTTACAGTTGCACTGCAGTTTATTAGTTTCAGTATTAGTTTTATTGGTCATCACTCACAGTGTTTCAGACTACACGCAGCATGTAACCACACATTCATACTTTGACTCACAACCACAACCAGTTTACAGCGTTTGCTTTCAGAGTAAAACTTGCGCCTCGCCGCTTCAACCAAAGCTCAACTTTACTCTGAAGGTGAACGGTGTCTGAGTTCGGTTTGCATCGCACTTGTTCCAAGATTCACTCATAGGAGGCAAATCAGTGTCTTCGCTGCAACTGTGGCAATCTGCCAGCAACCAAAGCAACCACGAGATTTCTCTCTGTGACCAATTTTACCCAGCAACCACCCGCAACCAGCAAAAAGAGGTTGCCAGTGTGTTGCTGACTGGTCTCCAGAGCTGTGTGACTGGCAGAGGTGGCAAAAGTACTGACATTCTGTACTTAAGTAGAAGTACAGGTAAAAAAGTAAAAGCGGCTCTTTGGAGGACGTTTCTCAGCTGCTATTGTTGTGTAAAGCTGACTGAAGCTCATTATATATTATTGTAATAATCTAAAATAATCCATGAGAATAGAAACGTTATTCCAATCTGAACTTTAATCCTAATGAATGCACTCAACTTCAATCTGTTCTGTAGGACACAAACTGTGAAAGGGAATTTAAACTCAGCTCCAGTCTCTGTGTCCTCCACAGTAGAGGGTGGCTGTGCCTCCACCTAAACACCAACATGAGGATCCTCAGGGGTTCCAGTGGGACTCAGAAGGTGGAGGAACCCTAAGATCAGCTGTAGTGGCTCTGCATGGGGAGGAGAACCACAGCTTTGTATTGTGAGCTGCAGTAAATGATGTTGGTGTGCAGGCTGTGATCAGCTGACCTGCTGCTCTCTCCTTTCTTCCATCTTTCTCCATCTGAGTAAACTTCTCTCTCTTTGCTCTTCCTTTAGCTGGCAGACACACTGTGTGACAAACTGAACACACTTTGTGTGCTGATATTTGTTGAGCATTTAGAAACGTCGCATTTAAAATTATCTGCCGCATGTTACTCTCTTCCTCTTCAGTAGCACTAGCTAAGATGCTGAAGTACACTGTGCCCTACTGTAACCCTGATTATAGTGCCCTAGCAATGATACATTAATCCTTCATTTAGGCTCAGATCATTTGACGGCGCAGTGATGGAGAACTTGAACGCTGCTAATGCAGGTGAAACGCTCGGCTTACCTGGAAACACCTGAGTTAGAGTTTAAGCTTAAGAAGGACTCAGGACTTTCTCAAGGGTCTGAGCCCCCGCCCCGGGTCATGATAACTTATCAAACTCTGTCCTATTTCCCAGAATCCTTTTCTCTGACTTTCCCACTCTGCCCTTTGTTGGTTTATTATAACTCGTTGATTTATTTGGCTTTTGTTCCGCTTCATTTGTCCTCAATGACTCTGAAAGAACCCCTTTAAACGTGGCCTGGCCAATCAATATTAAAGCTATAAGCAACCCATATGAGACAATCTTCCTTCATTATACTTTCTCAATTAGCTTTATGATTTGGCCCCATATAACTAATGTGCCATTTCAAAGCCTGTGATGTGTCACCCACAGCAGTTCTTATTACCGCTGTGTTGTTCTCTGGCCTACAGGTTTACAGATATTGTATTCCCGACTGGCTCTGTGCCCAGCTGAATCTACACTAGTGGCTTTAGTTCTGGCTCCACTTTAATGGAACCTCCGCGGTAGTGGAGATCCAAATATCGATAATATCGATACCAATATTAGTATTGATATTGATCAATACTAGAGTAATAAGATCGATACTTTAGCTTCAGGTTCTCTCCCGTATGCAGCGCTGCAGTTTCATCCAGAGATACGAGCTGACTGTTTTAACATTATCCTGTCACGTGACATGTAACACATTTTACTTGGGGGAAAAAGGACTTTGTCGGCACTCCCGGCCCGCGGGCTCACTTCCGGGCCCGCCCCCTACTTCCGGCCTCCGATTTGATGTCATAAATATTAGACAATTTGGCCCTTTAAGTTACTTTTTTTATATTTTGCTTTCCCCTCCAATTAAGAGGAGTTATCGAAATGTCAAAAAATCAACTTAAAGGGTCAAATTTTTTTTACATTAAATCGAAGTAGGGGGCGTGGCCGGAAGCATAAATGTTTTATAATGTTGTGGAGTGATAATTTTGTACAACTTGTTTATTTAAGAAAAAAATCCAGAAAATTATTGAATGAAGGGATATTTTTTATTACATTTTTTAATTATACTTTCTAAACACTCTACCTGAAAAAAGTTTTAATTTGTTGAGTGATCATTTTGTACAGTTTATGCAAGAAAAAAATCCAGACATCACAATGTATAGGGAAAATTGTTTTGTTACTGTTCTATTGTTTCAGAACAAAAACTTTTATTTTGATGAAGTATTTTCTATTTAACTATAAACTTTGCCCAATTCCATTCTGGCTTTTAACTAATTAATGATCCAAAGTAAAGAAAAAATCATCACAAAACACTTAAACTTCATGAACTTCTTCATAATTATTAAAAAGTATCGGTATCAGTATCGGCGATACTGGTCCTGTATTTACTTGGTATCGATCGATACCAAATCTTGCAGTATCGCACACCACTACTCCGCGGTGAACAGAGATTTTTGAAGAGAGGCCGTTTCTCATCCCAGTTCTCCCGGGATTTCACTCTTTAACCTCCGTAACCGGCGTGGGAACAAATCCCGCCCCCGGACTATCGATGCTTCCGGAGGCAGACGGGAGGAAAACACGCTCGCAGTGCGGCTTCCTGAACTCCACACACTGCAGGTTTCTCTGCCGTCAGCCCTGCTGAGATCCAAACATGCTTTATTTATTTAGTGCTCGTTACCTCTGCTCACCTCAACACCGTCACACTGTTTTACCTGCACAGTGACAGCGCAGCATCACCTCATGTAATCACAAGAAACCACGGGCTTTGTTGAGCCAGTGAACGCAGCATGTGCACCTCATGCAGGTGAAAGGGTTTGAGTCTCCTTCTGTTGGCCCTCAGTAGCTTCAGGTTTGGCTCGAGTGAGGCAAGAAAGACCTGCACACCATGTTGGTGCTGTGATTGGAGCTGCAGGAAGAGTTTTACAGGCTTGGGCTCCAGATTAGAAATAAAACCTTTCTGCAGATCCGGTAGAGAGAGCGCGAAAGCGGGTACTTTTCAGCTGCTGCCCCATTCACGGGGGGGCCATCACACATATTTCATTGGGCAGACTGGTGGCCAGAGTATGAGGTACGACCAGGCTGAGGGCGACTCCAGCTTGTGCCGTTTCTGGTCCACCTGCCGGCCACGGAGAAGAGCGTACCATAAAAGTTATTAAAACCAATTTAAAGTGTCCACTGTCATCGCTGTCTGTGATTATGGCGCTGTATTTTATTTTTTGATCTTTCATGTTTTTGTTTTCTTATTTGTGGTGAACTCAGCTGTTCCCTGTTCTGACCCCCTCCATCCACGCTGTGCTTATTACGTCAGTGTCAGTGCGACACTGACGTGATAAGTGATAAACTGTCGCCAACACACAGGTTGCTCAGTAAACTCAGTCTGAGCTGTTTCTCCACACTTTTATCTTCACTCTCTGCCTCCCGCAGTGTGTCCGTCAGGCTGCAGCTCACTGTTAGATCTGATGAATCAGATGTCAAATTAAGGATTCAGCTTCATCTGATGGAGATTCAAGTTGTGTAAATGATGACAGCAGACATGATAACACAAGTGATGTATTTTATGAACAAACTTTTATTCTGTCTGTGATGCTGTCAGAGTGGGTCAGGCTGAGTGGTCGTCAAGCTCCACACTGACACGTGCGATCCTCCATCCATCAGATTAAAATGGAGGCTCCGCCCTTTATTTGCCCGTTGCCATAGTGACTCCTGGTATATGGTAGCTCCACTGATGATGGCTTTCTTTCCGTACATGAGTAACTAACTCTGTGAGCTAACTCTGATCAGCTGTTCTGGAACGGGAGACTCGGTTTGTTTTTAAACTCAGGGTTGAACCTGCTTCCTGGATTAGGTCAGGAGTTCAAAATAAAAACCACGAAACCCAAAATTTTAGTGACTTATCAGACAAGAGAAAGCAACAAATGCTCTCATTTAAATTAAAATGAAACAAAACATGATTGACTTTTTTTTTTTATTTAATTTTTTTAATGTATAAACCTCAAACTCAAACGCTCCGTCACCTCCGGTTTTCAGCTGCACCTCTGGAGCACATTGAGACCTTTAGGCTGCATGCAGGCTCACACAGAGGTCAGATACAGTGACCACACAGAGAACAGCACTGAAAGCTCAGTTCATATAAAAACATCAGAATCAGAACAGGAGACTGAAACAACCAGTTCATTGAATTTAGGCTGACAGTGAAGAAGCTGCTGCATCTGTGGAGAGATGAAGGGACAAAAGTGTGTGTTATATATATTTAATAAAAGGTATGGAAGTGAATGGCTTTACACTCAAAGGACTTCATTTCCTTGGGAGACGGCAGTCTCCTCATTTCCCACCAAAGAACTTGACCCCCTTTAAACTCGGTAATCCCCCCAGGCTGCTTCTTCAGGTTGTTCACATCAAGTCACAAAGACGTCAATACAAAGAATCGGGCTTTGCTTTATTGACGGTGTAATCTTAACATCTTCATTGATCTGCCTCCCACCGACTTCACCTGATCCGCTCTCACACACCTCTGCTTTAAACCAATTAAGGCTCGGCGACTCCACACACCTTAAACCTCTGACAGCGGGCTATCACATCAGCCATTTCTTTAATAACCACATGAAGCTTTCCCCCTTTGAGAACTGCTGTAAATTCATCTGGAGGTAAACGGGAACATTCAACAGAGAAAAGTTCATTTATGAGGAGATTTCACCGACTGCATACAAACAAACTGTATATAAAAGATGGACATAACCACCATGGCGTCACTCTTTGGTTTCCGGACTCATTTCAAACATCATTAGTCGTGTTTTTGCCGCTGCCACAAAAATACTTGAAGTTCATTCAGCAAAAACTGAGAAGTGACGACACGAGGAATATGATTTGATGTAGCATACCGAGTTAGCTTTAAGCAATAGCTTCCTCAGCTGTACTTACTATTCCTAACTTAAAACTACACAAACAGCATTTTAAAAACTGCAGACAAGCCTCATGGTAAATACACCTTAAGCGTGTTGACGTTGTCATTGTGAGCAGGTAAGCCTGCTGATATCAATATAAAATCATTATCATGAATTAGCGCAAAGCGAAATGATAAACGTCATCCATCCATTCTCTTCTGCTTATCCTGTTCAGGGTCGGGGGGTGGGGGCTGGAGCCTATCCCAGCTGTCACAGGGCGAGAAGCGGGGTACACCTGTACAGGTCACCAGCCTGTCGCAGGGCTAACACAGAGAGGCAGATAACCATTCACACCTAGGGGCAATTTAGAGTCACCAGCTAACCTAACCCCAGTAAGTGCATGTCTTTGGACTGTGGGAGGAAACCCACGCAGACACGGGGAGAACATGCAGACTCCACTCAGCAAGCCCGGGCCGAGGTGGCAGTCGAACCCAGACCTTGTAGCTGGGAGGCAGCTGTGCTAATCACCACCAGTCTGTTAATATTTATTTATGGGTCCCAGTTTGAGATACGATCTGGAATATAAAGCACTCTCTTTGTGGCTCAGGGGCTTTGAGTAAACCCGTCGGCCTGAATTCAGCCTCTTTATTCCCAAACTCTCAGACCACTGAGCAGCACCGAGTCTGCTGCTGACTGAAGGTGTTTAGAGAACTGAACCGCCTTTGGCCGGTTATAGTAAAATAGTTTATAAGTGCATTAAGATGCTTTACATCTCAAACCTTGAATCTTTTTTCCTTCTCCTAATCTGTCACTTTGCTTTTATCTTAAGACTGTACGCACTCTTTTCTTTCTCCGGCAGCGGGAGGAGGCCGGCTGAAGTGTCTGAAGAGCGATTGCTCTCAGCATGCTAAATGGTAAAATCTCAAATAATTAAAATACAAAAAAAGCAGTGACTAAGTCCTCGTGGATTCATGCACCGAGCCGCTTCTGCAGGTCCATTATTCTCCCTGCTGCGGCCTTTCTGGCACACCGAGTCGAGATTTTGATGAAATGCTTTCCTTGGAAAGCAGCTGAAGTAATTTTCTCCACTCTACGATTTGAGAAAGACAGAGATGCACAAACAATCTGAAGTGGAGGGGAAAAACAAAGAACTCTCACTCTCGCTGCGATTTTGAGCAGGATGCCGGGAAAACGAGAGCCTGCCGCAGCCAAAATCTGCATCTGTGTCACCTGCGACTCCGTTAAGCAGCAGTTTAATCACACAGGTGCAGAGTGAAGTGAAGCAGCTGCCTGTTGGGATTTCCAGGAAAAAGGGAGCTCGGAGCACCTCTGAGAGCCGAGTGTGGGGTCCTGTGGAGTTTAGTAATCTGCAGAGCAAGGAATCATACACAAACAGCGCTCTGGTTTCATTATACTGGGTTCTTCTTGGGAGGTGAGAAAGTGGGTAATTAGGCAAAAAAGAGGAAAGAGGTTGTTTGTTCTTTTTCGGTGTTCAAAGAGGAGTCATTTGTTTGTGCCAGAGGAAAGCACAATGAAAGTTTTGTTTCATTTTGGATTTATTTAAAAATATTTCTCACCAACCAGCTTCAGGGACAAAAGGTACACCGGGCCAGCTGATTCAGGTGTTTGCAGTCCCACTACCACAGGTGTGTAAAATCAAGCACCTAGCCGTGCAGTGTACCTTTACAAACGTCTGTGATAGAATGAGTCGCTTCATTAGCAAGAGGAAAACTCAGGGCTTACATACAGAAGACAGCTGGGAACACAGGTGAACAAAATGACTAATGATACAAGGGAAACAAAACAGGACACAACACACAGGGAATAGAAGACTGTCAAAATAAAACAGGAAGTGAACAAACAAGAAGACTTGATACATGAGGCGGCATGCACAAAGAAGGAATCAAAACACAACTGAACCATACGCAAGACCAAGGTAACAAAACCAAGAAAGGCTTAAGCTACAAATGAACCAAAACTAAGAACATGGAAAACTACACGCAGGTATGGAGACATTAAACATTTGATGCAACCAGCAAGTAAATATTGAAGGTAAATTTACACAAGCTCAGTTTGGAAATTAGGACACAGATGTGAAACAAACAAAGCCACAGCCCTGTATCTGCTGTATGTTTCCATCAGGAGAGAACCCAGATGCAGTTTCACAGATTTATTCTCACATGGAGGTATTTTTTTACTCAGCAACGCTCCGGAGACAAACTTAAAAATGTCCCTGCGCTGTGACAGATTGCATGTCTGAAAAACAAAAGGAGGGGACTGAGCAGCTTTGGAAGGCAGGGCCCAGGTGTGGTCTGAGAGATCAATCATCACAGGTGAAAGCACTGATTAGGAGTCAAAACCAGGAAAGACAGCTTCAGCCTTCCAGCTCAAGGAGCTCAGACACACTTTTATGAACGGCCAGTGGGAGATTTTCAAAGTAAAACACAAACGACTTCTCTGTAGATGTGTTTAAGATATGTTTGGCATTTTGGACCAAATGATTTTTTTTCCTCCAACTTTTGCTTCACGTGTGATAAATGGTCTGAATGCAACTCGTACTCAGCCGGAACAACTCGAAGCCTTTTCACACATCTCAGTTTGTGCCGCCACTCAGCGTCGCTTTGGCTTCATCCACATTTTTCACTTTTCTTTTTCCCCACTCTGCTGCATCTTTATTTTGAGGGGAAAAAAAGGTTCTGAAGCTGAAATGTTTGGACCCATTAGGAACAAAATAGTAGAACTTAAAGCACAAACAGAGATGGTGTGAGGACTGGACAGACCTGATTAGGAAAGAAAGGGACCTTCTATACATTTCATCTTCCCTGCAAGTTCCTACAAACTCACAGGCGAGCATGACCTGTCCAGGAAGACTGAAGACCTGATTGTCTTTACTGAAACCTGACGTTCCTTTACAAACTGAAGGTGTTGGTGGTCATAACAGAACCATACCAGATGTTTTTCTAACTCTTAGTAACAGTTCACACACCTGTCTAATACATACATACAGAGCTGCAGTTACAGAAATCCCAGTTTTGAAAAGTGTGACTGTAGATCTTAAGGGCACTGCAACATCTGTTTCCACAGCACGACAAGACTTTTTAAGATCCTGCAGTGTTGGCCACTTCATTTGTGGTCATTACCCTTTTCCATAAATGAACTGGTTCCATGCATTTCCAGCAAAAAGTGCCAAAGAGCTGCCGCTCGCACAGCACCACAACAGTGCTGCGACCTCTGACCTGAGCAGCTTTCGGAGGCCTCTCACAGGTATCTGCACCTGGCAGATGAAACCCACTGAGAATAACAGCCAAATAAGCCCAACTTCTAGCAACAGCGCTGAGTAACTGGTCCTCAGACTGTGGGCTGGTTCTCTAAATGCTCCCCACGGTGCTGCACCAGCACCACGCTGGCTTTTATTGGATCAAACCGTAAAATACAAAGAGTCCTTTCAGTGTTTGACGACCTCAGAAATGTATTAAGTGGCACCTGAAACAGCTCGCAGTCGAGCACCGATCCTGGGTTAATCAGGCATCCTGATGTCCCACGTGTGCACACGGGACACCTTTAATACGAATGTTCATTAAAAATGTAGTTATGAAGGTTCAGAAAGGAACCTGCAGAAGTCACCAATATATCAGTGAAGCTACTTTGCATTTCCTTAATATACATCTATATTAATACACTGACTATATTCTTCAGCACCACCCAGCCTGTACTCTTTCTGCAACATCCTCTTTTAAATAGTCTTCTACATGCACATATTTTTCAGAAATTGGAAACATATTATGCATATTCTTTACTTCATCTAAGCCTCTCTCTGTCTTAAAGAACCTGAACGCCTCTTTCTCAGTAACAAATCTTCCACGCAGGTTTCTTTATCCCACAATCTGTCGACAACTTGTCGCTGTTTTCCAAAGCCTCCAAAGAGCTTAAGTGTTCAATAACTTGTCGGCTTTTAGTGCACTAAGCTGTAAGGGACAGCTGTGCTTCAAAGACAATTGACCCTTAACCAATTAGGAAAAGTAGGATGATCAGTAGGCTGATCTCTCTCTGCTGCAGCTTCTGTATTTGTAGTTTACATCATGCACATGTTCTCACAGTCCTCAAGGAAGCTGCAGCTAAATGCAGGAGCAGGAAGTAGCCTGGAGCTGGCACATACTTACTCTGAGGCAGCAGAGAGAATCGGAGGTCTGTTGCTGGCAATTGAAAGTCATTCATTTGCACCTGTGAGCATTCATAGCCACTAAAATGCTAAATTAATATCTTTTCAGCAAGTTTCCAAACACGACAGATCATTACCGCAGTGAGATGTCAAAGGCATGCTAGCACCAGCAAAGGGAGCTGTCACAATCAGTGGAGTTCCTCTGAACTGTCACAGATAAGTGTGACGTACTCTCATACTCAGTGAAATTCAGGTTTTTACAGTTAGGTAAAGCACGCACTCGGCAACTGTGGGAAAGAAAAACTCCCCTTTAACAGGAAGAAACCTCCAGCAGAACCAGGCTCAGGGAGGGGCAGCTATCTGCAGTACCAAAGGGGTGCTGTTAAGAGGGTAGGGGAATGCTTAGCTTTCCAAAATTCACTGAAGAAAGTAAAAATCATGATTTATTTTGGACACAAACACAACAGGTTAGACTGTAGTCTGAGCATCCAATCAAAAGATCTCTTTATGGTTCCACCAAGCATCCAAAACAGCATCTGAGACATGACCTGACCATCTGCTGGATGTTTGTGGATGTTCTAGTGAGAAGGAGCAACACACCTGTAACCCTTCCCACCTGAGCTGCTTTGACCAAAAAGCAGAAGCTGATCCATTTTGTCAGGAAGAAGAGGAGAAGATGAGAAACCCTCTTCAGCTATGAAACGGTTTCAGAGAGCATGGACAGGAGGTCGGGGGTAAACAGCAGATCCAGTCTGCAGTCAAAGGTCATCAACAGTCGGGTCAGTCCTGTGAGCAATTCTGGTGAGGAGCAGCACAAGAAAGAGTCCAAAAAAACAGAAAACATGAGGAAACATCTGTAAAGCCTGAAGGGAGGCGGTACAACCTGAGGTAAGTAACAAAGTGGGTGAGCATAGGTGTGGCAACAAAAAGGGAAACCAGGCTGGAAGTAGAACCAAGAAATTTCAGCGTAAAACACAAAGTGACTAAACATGAACTCAAGACCATGTCGATCTTTATATTTCATATCCATCATTTCCAACTGCAGCCGTGACATTCCTCACAGGGTTCACGAATATAAAGAAACCCCTCCCACAGCCTCTCTGCTGTTCCATCAAACCAGCACAGACAGGAAGTGGGTGGAGAACGGTGGTGCTTCAAAGGAATTAGCTCCCTGTTATTAATGGAGTGCATTCAACAGCACCTGCAGCTGCTGTATGTATTCCAACACCTGCGACGTGTCACAGGGTTTCATTTGTCTCTCACGCGCACACACGGTTGTAGAGTTTGTAGATTTATTTTAATGTTGCCTAAAGGCAGCCAGGTGGTGGCTTATGCATCAGCTTGTCACTTGCATTAAAAGAAAAGTTTAAAGACGGATGAGATTCAAAGGAGAAATTCCATTAAAACATCCAATTTGATTTATCTGAGTGGCAGAGAGACGGCTCCCGCGCCGGCGTTAATGTCATTATGTGCAGGGAAGTTTTCAGATGTGTGGAGTGCTGATGGGAACGTCATCTTTCATTACGCGAACATCCCTCCAACACTGAGACGCTTGGACTTCCACCTCGATGTGAGCAGTGGTTATGAATTCATGATTTTTGAACGGAATTAGTTTCGTGAATGTGTTTCGGGGGTGTGCGTGCTGAATTTTGCAGCCTTCAGCTGGGAACCGATTCTCCTGACATCATGAGATGTTTACCGTAGGCCAGCAAAGCCAATAAGCAGGAGATGATGCAGCATTCGATGTATTGATCGAGGCTTTCAGCAGCTTTTTGGCTCCACATGCCATCTCAGAGTCCTCATCGCAAGGACACACTAAAGCCTGTTTACTTTGGGTCGTCAGGCACCGATCGTGTCGTTGCATAGCAACCACTTAAAATCAAATGGAAAATAAGTTGACCTGTGCATCGCGAGCCTACCATCGGCCACCGCCACTCCCACAATCCCACTGGTTATACACGGAAAGCCTTTTAGTGTATGTGGTGCAAGGAATTTAGAGCAGCAAGATGGAAGGAAGTGAAAAACTGGATACATAAAGGCGTCAAAAAGAAAAGCAGCAGAAATAAACACATAAATATGCTGCTGACAGTTTCCAGCACAGGAACAGCTGACGTGTACTGAGCCTGCACGCTCAGTGGACTGCAAACTGTGAGGTAAGAATAAATATTATAACTTCACAGAGATGAACATGACACTTAATAATGAACAAATCAGAAAAAAAAGCTTTGGCAGCAAGATTAATTACTAAAGATTTACTTTTTACCAGATTAATTGTGTAATAATTGTAACATCTCTAAACTGGCCTAAATTGTTTAATTTTATACACACTACTCAGCCACTTTATTAGGTACACGTTGCTAGCACTGCTTTAGTTCTACGTGGCACAGATTCAACAAATGCTGCAAACATCCAGGTTTTGTTCCCTGCTCACCTGATGCGCGCGCACGCACACACACACACACACACACATGCACACACACCTGCTGCACATCCATGATGCAAATCTGCCGTTCCACCGCATCCCAAAGGGGCTCTGTCTTCTGAGATCTGGTGGGATGTGCTGGAAGCAGCCATCAGAAGACGAGTACACTGAGGCCATGAAGGGATGGGGAGGGTCAGGCAGACTGTGGTGTTTAAAGGGATAGTCAGTCATTTTTTGAGTTTATTATAGAAAAAAAAGAATACTATACTCAAATATATATTGATTAGTGTGTTACAAATAACTCTTTCAAACTATATGTGACTATTTAACATTTGTACATGTTTATTTCCATCCATCCATGCTTCTCCTGTCTTCTAGTGTCCAGTTTTGGTGAGCACATGTGAATTGTGTGGTCTTCTGCTGCTGCAGCCGATCTGCTTCAGGCTTCAACGTGTTGTGTGTTCAGAGCTGCTCTTCTGCTTCTTGGTTGTAACAAGTGGATATCTGAGTTACTGTAGCTTTCCTACTAGCGCAAAGCAGTCTGACTGTTCTTCCCTGACCTCAACGTGACATTTTCACCCAGACAGCCGCTGCTCGCTGGATATTTTCTTTATTTGGAGCACTGTCTGTAAACCCTGGAGATGGTGGTGCTGTCACGGATCCTGCTCCTTTGCGCGCTTTTGTATTTTGTCCTTCCACTAATCACTCTTTGTGTTGTAGAGGCGGACCTTCTCCTCCTCAGTTGTCTGTGACCCAGACTGGTTCCGCAGCTGCTGGCAATCCCATCATCACTCGGACTATTTAAGTGGAGAGGGTCCTACACTCGTCGCCGGATTGTTGCTTATCCCCTAGGCTGGGACTCTGGAGTCTACGTTACCGCACGGTGGAGCATCCTCAGGAGTATCCTGCCCTTCGATCTACCCCCGTAAACTATTCGCACAGTTAATAAAGCCTTGGAGTGTCAACTTACCCTCTGCCTGTTAAGTCTTCTTCCCACCATGACAGGTGTGAGAAAATCCCAGCAGATAAACACTCATAACAACCATACCACAAGCAGAGTCACTTTAAACACCTTTCTTCCAAGTTCTGATTCGACCTGCTGAGGCAGCGAGGTAGAAACCACACCCAGGATTTTCCCCCTGACTGAGTTTGTGTAACTTTTTACTGTAATTATCTCATCCATATCTCAGAATGGATCACTGCTCGGTCTGTCTAATGTGACACTTTGAGCCAGCACACTGTGATAGACAGTAACACATTAATAATACAGTAATAACAGGAATAATAAGCATGCGACCTGTTAGCAGGAACACAAAAGGAAGAAGTTTTTGCATCACGTGTTGTTTTATCTCAGCTGTTTGCTAAACAGTTTCTGCTGTTAGATTTTGGAGGTTTAAACATAGACTGTACATTAACGATGAATGTAACCACCATGCAGCCTGTTCTGAGGTCTCTAGCTGAGCGTTACTGCTGTCACCATCTTGGTGTTTTTAAACTGGAGGGAAGGGATTCATAATCAGAATAATATGCATGTATGGTTGGATATATCTGTATTATCACAGTTTAAAATGACCTTTTTTGAGATGGTGTGATTTCCTTCTTCCAGCGGCTCCATTTAGGGCAGGCCACAGTGGATCATCTGCCTCCACTGCATTCAGAAACCTTCTTCGTGGTCTTCCTCGTCAGCATCCTTTGTCCGGTACATCCACTCTCCCTCCCCTGCATGATCCATCTCAGCCTCGCCTCTCTAACTTTGTCTCCAAGCTGCTCAGCCTCATTTCTAATCTCATCCATCCTGGCCACCCCCAATGAAGATCTGAGCATTTTCAGCCTTCTGTCTTTTTGTCAGTTCCATCCATCATAGCAGGTCTCACTGCCATCATGTAAGCCTTCCCTTTCGCTCTTGCTCCGGCGCCTATCCCAGCTGCCACAGGGTGACAGGTGGGTACACCCTGGGTTGGTCACCAGCCTGTCGCAGGGCTAACACATTCACACCTGTGGCCCATTTAGAACCAGTTAACCTAACTCCAATAACTGCGGGACTGTGGGAGGAGAGAACCCACACAGGTGGTGGAATCGAACCCACGCCCTGTCATGAGACATTACATGGAAATAAAAATCTGAGATTCAAAGGAAATTGTGCTCTATTCACACCACCGACTATCGTGAGCAGATGACACTGCACAATGCAAAGGGACACTCATGTTTCTGCCTCCTTTCCTCAGGCTTTCTTTGAACTCTGCCTTTATCATGATGGTCGAACATTAGCTGACAGAAAAATAAATACAAAGGAGTAAAATGAAGGCTCTCAAAAGATAACATTGATTCCCCTTTGAGGCAAATTTCATGTGTGAATTACCAGAAGAATGGAGCATGTATTATAGAACAGGTTCAGATCTGTCCTGTTTACCCAAAGCAGACAGAGTGCTATTTCACCACGATGAGCGATGGCAAATGGCAAAAGCCTTCCGGAGCAATGATTTCATGTGCTAAAAAAAAGTCGATTACACATACAGAACAACTTCAATAAGTCATTATCATTGCATCACCTCCCTCTAGTGCCTGAAAACCATCTGTGAGCGTTAATCTTTGATCAGAGCAGCTACCTGGAGCTGAAATAAACCAGGCCACTCCTCACGCTCTCTGTAATGTTTGCTGCTTCTCTTGTTGCCTCCCGTAAACATGTCTGCACCTTCCACACGGTCACGTGACTCTGCTCCCGCCTCCTCCTGCACCTTCTTTGATTTTCTTCGTGTTGCTCTGGAAACGTAAAATCCTGCGTGATGATTTGCATAAGATGGAGGGTCGGCACAGGCGTGCACAGTTAGTCTTTGATGCTCTGTTTGTCCCACCTGCAGTAAGTCTCTGCTTTCATGACACTTTCTGCATCTGTACTCACGTTTTGTTGCACCATTGCTTTTGAAAAAAATGAATATTTTATAATATTTATACATAAAATGTTGATTTTCATGCTTACACCAGTGTTTTTGAGCAATTAGGAATAAACTGATTTATACTGAGTGATGCCAAGTTTAAGCTGTGCCAGTGAAGCTGCCTGAGCTGCAGCTATTTGAGGTTGCTCCATCATAGTAGTGAAGTTATCAGGGCCTTTCCCAACATCTCCAAATCCCAGTTCCCCGTGAGAACAACAAATTTAGTGTTGATTTAAGCACCATTTAAAAGGAAGATGGAACAAGAGTGAAAGCAGCTCGGTGCTCCAAGGGTTTCTCAGGATGGTAGAAATCCACACATCAAGATGAGTTGTCAGCTCAGCGGGACGGAGGCAAATTATATCTTTGAAGGCTCGTATGCAAGAATTGTGAAAGGAGAAAAATCGACTGGTGTTTGATCTACGGTAGAAAACTTGAGATTCCACTTTTTGTGAAAACACACTGTTCAAAAACTTTAAAGGAACACTTTGAAAACACATCATATCTGCACTGATATGGACTGGGTAATGTGTGAGGAGTGAAGGGATGCCACATCCTTGATCAACCTACAGAAGCTGCATTCAAAAACTCAAAGTGAAAAAAATCACGCAGCACATTTAGTTAAAATTTAATTGCAGCAACTGAAAAAAAGTGCTCAGTGTGACCCGCATGGTTGTATTCATGCAGAGGTGTTCTATTGGATTAGGTCAGGCAAGCGTGGGGGTCAGTCAGTGGAATCAATTCCTTCATCCTTCAGGAACTTCCTGGCACATCGGCATGAGGATGTGCATTGTCATGCACCGGGAGGAACCACACCAGTGGCTGCTGGAGGTCCTTTTGTAGCTCTGCAGGGCTCATCCTGTTCCTGCTGCACAAAGGAGCAGATCCCAGTCCTGCTGATGGGTTAAGGACCTTCTACGTCCCTGTCCAGCTCTCCTAGAGTAACTGCCTGTCTCCTGGAGTCTCCTCCATACTCTGAGACTGTGTTGGGAGACACAGCAAACCTTCTGCCAATGGCACGTATTGATGTGCCGTCCTGGAGGAGCTGGGCTACCTGTGCAGCCTCTGTAGGGTCCAGGTATGGCCTCATGCTACCAGCAGTGACACCTGTAAAACCATTCCTGTTTGGGGGGTGTGTCATTGTTGCCCCTCTAGTGCACCTGTTGGTAATGTCATGAACACCAAAGCAGCTGAAACTGATGACCCCCCCCCCCGATACTTACTGACCACAAAGGTTTACTGACTGATGCTGAACTCTGATTAAAAAGTGTTTTTGATCAGCGGACGTAATTCTGCTAAATTGTTGACCTTTTCTGTTTATAGAGATGTCTGGCTGACCTCGGTGTTGTTTAAATTCTGTGCACAGACAAACTTACCTTTCCACGGCTTAAAAGGAAGAAGTTGCATTTCTAGCGGACAGCAGCTATTGTGTGTCTTATAAAAGGATGCTCTGTCAGTGGATGTCTCTGAGTGGCAGAGAATGGGCCTTCATCACCTGTCAGCTGTTACTTTGGGCCAGGGGTTTGGACTATATTTAGCAAAAAGGTGACAGCCCAGAATGAATGAGCTGTCACTGTCATGGCAGCCTGACAGGTTTTAAATTTAAAATGGTAATTCAGCAACAAGCAATGCAGCGTAGTGGTTTACTCACTTGCCTCAACAAGCAAAAGCTTCCTGGGTCGATTCGAGGGTCGGATCAGGAACAGCATAAAAATCTGAGCTGGAAGACCCAGAAAATTCTGGGAGAAGATGAAGGGAAGGACGGAGTTGGGACATAATTTTATAAGTGCCAACTTTCAAAACCAAGTTAAACTGGAATTTGGCATCTGTATATTAAAAAAAAAAAAGAATAGAAACATCATATTTATGCTGACAGCATTTGATTTATAAAACATGCTCATTTCACCTGTTCAGCTTTAAGGGGAAACAGAGATGAATGCACATTCAGATCATTCTGGTCTGCGTGCATCCGTCTCTCACACTGTCGCCGAAACAAAGGCAACGCTTGCACACAGAAGAGACGGCTGAATGAGAATGAAGAGGAAAATTCCACATTTATTGACGGTGGCATCCGATTGATCTGGAATCAGGCTGGGTAATTGCACTTTCCTTTTATGTTGGGCTTGTTTGGATTGTGAGGCGAAGGAGGATTACTCCGCCTCCAGCAGACACCCACACTTGGAAGGCTCACACGCAGCATTTAAAAGGAATAAATAACTCTGTAATAACACTGCTGTTGCTTGGACTGGAGGGAAAACAGCACTGCCATTAAAGGTGGGAGGACCCATCAGTGCTGAATGTCTCTGTAAAGTTTCTGCCTTCGTCCTGATTGGACAGAAGTTCATTCACAAAGAGATCCGGTCACAGATCAGACTGCACACGCTCTCCTGTGTCCCTGCAGCACTCGCATTTCAAGTTTAATATATGCAAAAGTAGTAGAGATCCAGCTGGGCTCAGATATCCTAACAGCTCCTCGTGATGCATTATTTAAGCTAGCTACAAAAATACATAAAGCCAGTGTCCTTTGAACCTGTTCCTCCTCAAAGGTGAGTGCGCTCACACCCCTCGTACTGTTATTAGATAACAATATCAACATATCTAAAAACATGATTAGGACCCGTAATTAGTTTTCCATTAATCGTGCCGACTAACGTAGAAGCTGAGGATGGCTGGTTCCCAGTCCTAATCATAATAAAAGCAGTGATTAGGATGGGCCCATTTCTAACAAAGGCCTGCCTCCCCCTGTCATTAGTACCCATCAGCCATGATTGATGTGGGGTTTTTTTTTAACCATGTGATCAAATTATGAAATCCTGCCTAAAAATGGAGCAAAATTAGAACCCATGTAATTAATAAACTACGGGGGTTAAACTGCCACAAAGTCTGAAGGTGGTTTTGTCTCGTGCATGAATGCCACGACTAAAATACAACTGATATCACCACTGAAGTATTCTCTGTTTTCAGCTGATCAATAACAGGGCTTCTTGGCCAGTAATCCTCTAGTCCCAGGATATATAAGCATATCCATATATTCCAAACCTCAGATTGTCCCAGATCTTGGCTTTCTGATGCAGCTCCACGTCTCTTGAGCTTAGCTTTAGATTGGACCAAAAACCTGACAGAAAGGAAACAAACTGGCAGTTTCTGAAGTGTGTCTTAATTTTCTGCCTCTGCCAGAAACACATGAATGAATAAATAACTGGATTAATGAATACAAGTAAAACATATAGGAAGAAGAGTTGGAAAAACTACCCCAATAACTAGATTAAGGGGCTAACCTCCCCCTGATTGGATTGCTACTGCAGCATAAGCAACTATAATTGATGCTTAATGCAACAAAATGTTTCTTGAGGGAGAGCAATTTAATTTAATTCGGCGCCGCGAAGGGCTGGCACAGCGTTTAACACAGGCATGCTACGCTGAGGTCGCTCAAAGAAAAGAACGCAGCTTCAAAAAAGTCAAAAACTAAAGCAGACAAAGAGGAAATAAGCAGCAGAGGGAGGAAATATCTGCAAGAGCAATGTAATTATGTTACTGTATACACATGTATAACATTAGTGCAGAACAGCTCAGACTGTCACAGCAGGTTCTGCACGTGGATCTCTGTAGCTGGACTGGAAAAGCTGCATGTGTGCCCATTAAAACCACCTGTCACTGGGGGGGGGGCAGCATGCAGGAGGGCACAGTTGTTGATTTTAGCCTCCTCACATGACTCAGGAACAAGGAAATGAGGAGTGCTGCACAACATCGAGTCCAGGGAGGACCTTTCACTGCTGGCTACAGTTAGCATTTAGTCGGAGAAGATGAGATAATGGAAATATTGACTGAAAAGAAAAAAAAAGGTCATTTAATGTGATCCTTTTTGTCAGCATTGGTTCTCACTTGGCTCAGTATTTACGCCCCTCTTTTTCAGGGCCTAATCTATCACTTCATGAAAGGAAATGATGGGCTCTGGGATAGACTCCAGGCCCCCTGCAACCCTGAATTGGATAAGTAGAAGAGGATGGATGGATGGATGGATGGATGGATGGATGGATGGATGGATGTCCACCTTAAAGATCAAATTTCTTATTGGCCGGCATTGACTGCTGAATAATGGCTGGATCTGTGTGTGTGTGCATTCGACATCAGCCTGAGTCAGACTCTCTGGAGGTTTCAGCCTTTTCAGAATAGCACGTTGCATCGTGATGATATGGAATTACAGGTTTTGCGTGTTTAAATTCATAGCAGTATCTGAGACATACGTTATCATTTTCCTCTTCAGCTGGATGAATCCTTGAAAACACTAAAAGTATCCAGATCTGTGCAGCAGCCTCCCTTCTCACTTGCAGATCAGTACAGTCTCTTTTCAAGGAGCCTAAACCTGCTGAAGAAGGCCAGATGGTGCAGTCAGCTGGCCTCCTCAGAACTCGGCATGCATGTGGCTTGTCCTCATTCAGATCCCTTTGTCGTCTAATGCCTGCTTGGATCCAAGTCAACCTGTGCCAGGCTGCCCGGATCAAAGGGAATATTTATGTGGCGCTCCTGGTAGGTTCGGCTTCGAGAAGAATCGGTGGATTTCCGCTTCTTCTGCACTTCTTTTTTCATCAGCAGGAGGGCTGGAGGCTAACCTCGCACTGCTCAGGTAATCTTCAGACTGGAAGCGGCTGTAACAGAGCTGCTCATATATGGAGCTTTGATCTTGGCATTGTTTCTTTCTTTGCTTTGGCATGGCTCATCAGCAGCTTGTGAGTTGTCACTTTGCATAGAGGTCCCTATTGAGAGCTGATAGTGATGAGGTTTTTTTCCCCCCACTGCACAAACCCCTCGCTTTCATAAATCGGTTATTCGGCTCCTTTTATTATAAACTCCGTATGGGACCACGCTGCTCTTATCAGCGTGTTTGAAAGGAGGAGGATTAAAATGTGGAGAGCATCCATATCCTGAGACATCTGAGAGAAAGATCTCTGATTGCTTGAGCCCTCCTCCTTATCAAAGAGCATTCATTATGAATGCCACTGTCATTAATTTACACACATTATGTTTTTAACCCCTTAAACACTGGGATATTTCTTTTTTTTTTAGATTTTTACCTGGGGAAAACAAAACAAATTTATTAAAAAACTAAGGTCAAAACAAATGGCCTTAGACTCTGTGGATCAGTCTCCTGCTGTTGACTATTAATCCAGGAAAACATCAAATACAGAAAATATGATTATTTAAACAAGTGGGTAAATAACATCCATGCTCGATAACCTCTGAGAAATATAAGAAAGAAAACTTTGATTAAGAACAGGGTAGGGCCTGCCAAAAGGAACAAGAAGCAGGAAGTAAAACCAGCAAGACATGTGAAACATACAAACTTTCAGAGTAAAACAGGAAGTAGCCAAAAGACAGCACCGAGACATGAAGCCTGACACTGAGCAGGATGACATTAACAGGAACCACTGCAGCAGGTGTCCTGATTGATTGGGTCATAAATCAATAATCAGTGGGAACTTAATTAATTTTGACCAGCCTAGTTTAAATAATAACAGTACTGAGATCAGTGCTCAAATGTTTAATCTGGGTTTCTGATGTTTCCCACTGCTTTATACCTGAGACAAACATTAACAACAAACCTCATTTTATGCAGACTCTACTATCTGTCCGAGCTTTAGGGAACACTTTCATCCTCAGATTTGCAACTGGCAGCACGGTGGCACAGTTATTCCAAGAAGTTTGTTTATTTCATGAGGAGATGAGGGAGACCTTACTGAAAGGACTTCAGCAGTAAAGAACAAGCAGAGTGAGTGTGAGCAGTGAGAATCAGGACCGCACTGATGGTCTACGTCGATTTCTCTTTAATTTCCCTGACGGAACCTTCCTACAGGGATAAATAAAGTTTTCTAATCTTTAGGAAGAAAACTTTGACTAAATGCATTTCCTCTGTGTTTTTATGCATCCAGGTTAATGCTGGGAATGGGTGCATTCAAACCCAAACATGATCTTGTCCTAAACCTAAGTAACAAAACAGCAGAGGGAAGTAAAAGAACAAGTTTATCTTCCACAGACGAGGAGGGAGACCTCCTTCCTCTTTACGGCTCATCTGCAAATCCAGTGCTTCTGATGAAGTGGCACGATTTGATGCATGGAACAAGAGCAAGTTGTGCATGCTGAGTGTTAATTAAAAGCAGCTAATTGAAATTATTATGAAACTGGTTGGGTGAAAGAAAATATTAAAGGAGTGGTGTGTGTGCTTAAGGTTTTCCCAGGAACAAACTTTCTTTAGTCACTTTCTCATGAGGAACATGATTGATATAAACATGAAGGATTAGGCTTAAAACTTTCCTTTATGATCAAGCTTATAGTTAGGGCTGGATCAGATGACCCTGAACCACCCCTTAGTTATGCTGCTATAGGCCAAGGCTGCTGGGGGGGGGGGGTCCCATAATGCACTGTTTCTTCTCATTCACCTTTATTTACTTGTTTATACTTCACTCTGTATTTAATCATTATTATTAATCTCTGTCTCTCTTCCACAGCATGTCTTTTGTCCTGTCTCTCTCCACTCAGCCCCAACCGGTCGCAGCAGATGACTGCCCCTCCCTGAGCCTGGTTCTGCTGGAGGTTTCTTCCTGTTAGAAGGGAGTTTTTCCTTCCCACTGTCGCCAAATGCTTGCTCATAGGGGGTCGTTTTGACTGTTGGGTTTTCTCTGTGTTATTGTAGGGTCTTTACCCACAATACAAAGCACCTTGAGGCGACTGTTTGTTGTGATTTGGCGCTATATACAATAAAATTGAATTGAATTATGAGCACACTGTCACAGTCTGTGAATCCTACAAACTGCATGATGCAGGCAGGAATGAACAAAACAAAGCTGTTTATTTAGGCTTTTGCAGAAGTCCATAACACAAAGCCCAAACAGGGATCGTAAGCTATAGCTAAAAGCACATGGAACAGGGAAATAGACACTCTGACGAGGACCGAGGCAAAGACAGCATCAAATATACACGCAGAAGGGCAATCAGGGGAAGTGGAGACAGCTGGGGAAACAAGACACAGCTGAACTGAATCGGATGACGAGACAAAGGGAAGCAAAACTTACAGCAAAGCACAAATATCAGAGCAGGAAGTGACAAGAGAAAAACACAGAGACTGAGACAAGAGACGTGGGGCGCGGAGGAGGCAGAGACTAGAAGGTCCATAAACTCAAAAACACTGCATCAAAGAGCCAGGACCGTGGCATGCTCAGTGATTAGAACGCTTTATATTTGAATATTTGAGCCTAAATATGCAAAAGTACGTAGAGACGTATGCTCATCTGCAGGCTGAGGGTTGAACTCTGAAATAATGTTTGATCTGATCAAAATAGAGAGAAATTTCTTTATGAGAGCCCAGTAAGGTGACATGACCCCTCCACACTCTACAGATCTTAAACATGCATTTGTTTGCCTGTTACACTGCCCCCTAGAGTGGAGAACAGGGAATCGTTTTTAGTACGTTTGTTAACAATATTAATTTTAAAAAAATCAAATCTTGTATTGATCTGATATTTGGTGCACAGTTGTGGAGAACTGGTGCCAAACCGAACACCGTCCGGATCGGATCCAGATTCTGGATTTGCAGGCTGTGAAACTTCACTTAAAGCATATTTTTGGTCACATCTCAACTGAGTAAAGACAACATCATCCTCATTTGTTGCAGTAAGAAGCATATAGATATACACTGCTCAAAGAAATAAAGGGAACACTCAATAACACATCCTAGATCTGAATGAATGAAATATTCTCATTGAATACTTTGTTCTGTACAAAGTTGAACATGCTGACAACAAAATCACATAAAAATCATCAATGGAAATCAAATTTATTAACCAATGGAGGCCTGGATTTGGAGTCACACACAAAATTAAAGGTTAAAAACACACTACAGGCTGATCCAACTTTGATGTAATGTCCTTAAAACAAGTCAAAATGAGGCTCAGTATTGTGTGTGGCCTCCACGTGCCTGTATGACCTCCCTACAACGCCTGGGCATGCTCCTGATGAGGTGGTGGATGGTCTCCTGAGGGATCTCCTCCCACACCTGGACTAAAGCATCCGCCAACTCCTGGACAGTCTGTGGTGCAACGTGATGTTGGTGGATGGAGCGAGACATGATATTCTGGCCTGTCTCCTGGTAGCGCCTCCAGCCTCTGGACACTACGCTGACAGACACAGCAAACCTTCTTGCCACAGCTCGCATTGATGTGCCATCCTGGATGAGCTGCACTACCTGAGCCACTTGTGTGGGTTGTAGAGTCCGTCTCATGCTACCACGAGTGTGAAAGCACCACCAACATTCAAAAGGTACCAAAACATCATCCAGAAAGCATAGGTGCTGAGAAGTGGTCTGTGGTCCCCACCTGCAGAACCACTCCTTTATTGAGTATGTCTTGCTAATTGCCAATAATTTCCACCTGTTGTCTATTCCATTTGCACAACAGCATGTGAAACTGATTGTCAATCAGTGTTGCTTCCTAAGTGGACAGTTTGATTTCACAGAAGTTTGATTTACTTGGAGTTATATTGTGTTGTTTAAGTGTTCCCTTTACTTTTTTGGAGCAGTTTATAATATTTGATTGGGATGTGATCCATATGCACTGATTACCTTGCTGCTGCTTAACACCTTTAAGCTGCTTTGTTGGCTCCTTCTCTAACCTTTCCGAATGAGTGCGTCTAGCCTCTGTTTGACCCGACCAGCACGAATCAATACTTGAAATAATTAAATGAAGATTGATGCCAACCCACTCTAATTCAGAGGGGGTTAAATGGTGCACTTTCCCCTTCACACACTGTGGTCCACATGGCTAAATTTAGCCTGTAGTTTCTCTGTGGACTGAGACTTTGGTGTCACAGTCTGTCACACAGTGGCTACTTCGGCCCTGCTTCAGATTTTAATGTGACTCATGATAGGGTGTGAGCTCGTATCTTAATTATGTTGAAAATGTATGGTTTGATAAGCTGATTGGTCGGTCCAGTATTTATTTTAGCAAGCAGACTTAAAGACTGAGAATAAAACAATTAAGCAAATTCATTAGAAGTTTAAGTTCTCCATAAAATCATATTACTGTGCAGCAGAGATTTCACACAAACTTTGTTGATAAATTACTGACCTTTGCCTTTTAATTACTGAAGGAAAATTTGCATTAAAATATATTTTCTCATAACATGGACTTGGTGTCAGCTCCAGTGCGAGCTAATATACACTTTTAAATCAATTTAAAGCTGTCCCTCCATGAGTTTAGTCTTCCTTACACACAGATAGAAATTTCTAAAGACAGATATCTTGTTCAGGAATGGACTCTGAACACCTTCAAGGAACAATCTCAGCTCTCTGCTCCTGTCAAGAACATGTCCTCCAAGGTCTCTCTGACTTCAGACTGGCTCTGCAGCAGCCTGTACAGGCCAGCGATAATGGCTTTTGTGCTATGAATAAATGACAGCAAGCTCTTTCTTCTCCCTCCACTGTGGAGGATGTGAATCCTGTCACAGCTCGTGTCCTGGAGCACAGCCCGGGCTATAATGAGTGCTGGTCACCGGTGACGATGTTATCATCCGGCTCCGGGGAAATGGCAGAGGAGCAAAAAACATCCAGGTCTGTGCCCACCACCTCTTGCTCTCCTTCATCCTTACTAAAGGATAATTAGGCCCCAGCGGTTAAAGAATTCCCAGGTATCTTAGGAGAAAGCAGGCAGTGGCTGAAAGCCTGAGGATATCAGTCTAGCTGTGGCCCCTTTTTGACCTTTACCGGTTGTTGTTTGCAGTTACACATCGTCAGCTAATTTGTCTATAAAGTTGTGTATTTTTCACCTGTGGCACGCTTCCCTCTCATTATCGCTATTCTTGCAAACTCTAATTAGCTTGCGGCAGGTCAGCTCACCTCTGTGGTGTGAAACAATGCAGGGATCCACTTCACTGGTTCTGCTTTCACACACTAACACATCTTTTAAAACTTCTTTGCTTTTCCCTTTTAAAGGAGATTTTTACAAGTCTGAGCGTCATGCATGATGTGACTTCCTGCTGCTTTGCTTACCCGAGTCCAGAATTACTGTGTTTAAGGAAACAATGGCTGCCCAATCAGATACAAGCGAAGTAGAGTTTACATGTGCAGAATATTTCTGAGCACGTGATGAAAAAGGAAGCAGATCACCCTATCCCAGCATCCTCTTCGGTCACCCCAACCCTCTGCAAGTCCTCCTTCACCACATCCATCAATCTTCTCAGTGGTTTTCCCATTTTCCTCCTGCCCGGCAGCTCCATATTTAACAGCCTTTGTCGAACATATCCATCTCAGCCTCGCCTCTCTAACTCTGTCTCCAACCTGACCTGTCCCTCTGATGCACTTGTTTCTACTAATTGCTAATTGTTACAGACACTTACATCATAGAGAATAAAATATGAAGCACAAAGAATTTATAAGGACTTTAAGATTAATCAGGTCCCAGCTCCATATAGCATTACTGATAAATTTAACATGCAGTAAAATCTCACCCAGTTTTCCTGTTCCATCAGCTTAAAACCTTTATAATTTGAAATACCTGAATTATAATCTCACCCACTTATCACTTTTCTTAACAGTGTATCCAGTTCAGTGTGGTGCAGGGCGGGAACCTACCCCAGCTGTCACAGGGTAAGGAGGCAGGCTACACCCTGGGGAGGGTACTGGTGTGTCACGGGGTTCCTGAATGACAGCATAATCCTGCATGATATATTTGTGGTGACTTTTACAGAAAGGCAAACAGAGGCTGTGACCCATAATCTCCACCAAAGCTTATTAATAAGCGGTTCATCTGGTTAACACACCGACAAAACAAATGGAGTCTTTCCTGTGCTGATCGGTTTCTGAGCTAATGAGCGATCTCAGAGTCCAAACTGCATAAACTGGAATGTTGCTTGTTGTCCGCTGATAACACTGCAGCTCGCAGATTGTGCACGCTGCTAACTTAGTAGCACAGGTTTGAGGGAACAAAGCATCCGCCCATCTGATTGTTTGCAGCACACACACATCTCTGCAAATACAAATACATAAGCAACAGTGAATTTTTTTTTAGGTCTTACAACACTCAGTTCTGGAGAAATAAAACATCACGTCCTGTTTTACCCAAGACAGGAAAACACACCAAAGGACAGATTTTATTGAAAGTGAAAATGGCAGAACATTCTGGAACTGTAGGGATTTATTATATAAGCATTTATAACCACTGCAAACACTAAACAGCGAACTGACATTTATAACTATCAGTATTAATTCAGCGCAAAATAACAAAGCGCAGAACATGCTTATTTCAAACTAGCCCGTCCATTCAAAGCAGGTAGGAAACCTCACCTGTGCAGGATTTGAACGTGTTCCCCACACTCACTGAAATTATTTCAGATCTTGTGTCTGTGTCAAGGCACCCTCTGACCTCCGTATGAACTCTGTTCCTTATGTGCACCACGCATGAGCGCTCCTATGCTGTCTTATTATTTCGCTGTTTTGGAGACTCATCCAAAGACCAGTGGACGCCTGTCTCTGCGGGAAGCTGAGAAACTGGTAGAAACATAGACAGTTCTCATGACAGTGGCAAGCCCCCCCCTTAACATGCAGGGCTGAGTCACCTGGGCACACCTGGGAGAATCATTAATGCCAGACCAGAGCAACACCCCTGCCAGAGTGGATGAGACACACCTTCTTCTCCCTCTTGGCCTTTTTCTTTGATTGCTGGGAACCTCACAATTGCGGGCGGACATCTGCATGAGCAGAAACGCTGTGCCTGAACTACAGGATGATGCTACACATGATACCTTTACCTGCACTGATATTTAAATACCTGGTAGTTTTAATCAAAAAGGTCCAATTTTGTAAAAGCTTTCGTTCATTCCCACGGGAGCCCGACACCCCGTGGAACACAGCCTTACGTGTCGCTCACAAAGAACAGGTGCACCCTCCTTGTTAATTTTTTTTCCTTTTTACTTCGGCCCACCGACTGGCTGGAGCGACGGCAAATCAAATTAAAGTGCTTTCTCTCCTCTGCGAGGTACTTGTGAAGGAAAGAAATACCCAGTTTCTTGTTCTTTAATGAGTAATGTTTGGATGGAGAGCAGAGGCGGATGATGAATGGTCCTCTGTATCAGCATTTTCACCTCATCGTGTGTGCGGGTTTGTGTAGAAAACATCACCAGCCTTTTATGATTTCTCCCTGTGACCCCATTACAGCATAAAATGATGGTAGAAATGAATAAAGGAATAATCAAAGATTTGTCTTTCAGAACAGAGACATCTAGAAATGATGTAAATGCATGAAGAACAACTCAGGCCCTGAAAGGTATAAATGGTTGGAGCTGATTTTAAAGGGTAATAATGAGAGAGAGAGAGGCACTCAGGTATTCAAAGAAAGTGCACCAGCCTTTAAAAGTGTAACTCTCATCCAAATTATTCAAGTATGTGGCAACAATCCCCCACACTGCATCACAGCAGGCTGGCACACATGCTGCAGGTGATGATGTAACGCTGCAGCAGCGGTTATTCTCAAACTTATAAATACCAGTGACTTATGGCTTCCAGTGACATGTCATCAACAAATGTTACGCTCACCAAAACAGTTCAACAAAAGCCACAAAAGCTCATTTTGGAGAATGATGAGATTGGTTTATTTTGGGTTGTGGGTAATTGTGTTGTGTCCCTGCTCCCTGTGTTGTCCTTCCTACGTTTGTGTGTTCAGGTGTCTCTTGTGTATCTGATCCTTGTGTTTGGTCACGTCCTGTTTTATTTTGACAGTCCAGTGTTCCCTGTGCTTTCTGTTTGGTTTTGCTTCCTCTGTGTTATCAGGTTCATTTGGTTCACCTGTTGTTTCCAGCTGTTTCCACTCTCCCTAATTTCCTTTTGTGTATCTAAGCCCTCAGTTTTTCTCTGTTCTTTGTTGAGTTGTCGTCTGTGTTCCACCCTAGCTGTGTGTTCCCCTGGTTATCCCGGTTCCTCGCAGGCCTGGTATTTTATCGTTAGTTAAGCCTTGGCTGAGATTTTGTTATTGTATTTTGAATTTTTTGTATCTTGTGAGCCTCCAGCAATAAAAGCTGTTTGAGTTTAGCTCCGCCCCGCGTCCTGCATTTGGGTCCACCTCTGTCAGCCCCACAGCCTAACTGTGACAACTGTGCAAATATTAGTTTTGCCTTAACTTTCATATACACGAAGAGTTCAGTTCAGTCCATCTGACAGTAACAAAAACTTTATTAGTCAACATGTGCAATGCTTTATGTTCAAAAATGTGATGTATCAAAAATATAACCAAAAACGGATAATTCAGGGGTCGCCACAGTGGATCATCTGCCTCCATCCCAGCATCCTCCTCTCACACCAACCCTCTGCATGTCCTCCTTCACTGCATCCACCAACCTTCTGAGGTGCCTCTCGTGACTTCCTCATGCAGTCCCACAGTTCCTCTCTCAGCATCACAGCTTCAGCAGGGTTTTGATTTGCACAGAGGGCTTTCACTTCAAAGCATTTGTCTCATTTTTCACTGAGGTGACATTTAGAGGCGTCTGCATCCGAGTTCATCTTTTTATGATTCATTATGGTCACATATCAGAAAATAAAGAGTTAAAACTATGGAAATGCTGGAGATTCACTTTGGACACCATGAACTAATAACACTCCTCTCTCACAACGACCACAGGATTTACTTTTAATTTAGCTTTACTTTGTCTGATGCTAATTTGTGCATATTTATTGATATAACACTGTAATATAAGGAAGTAATCAGTGGGGACTCTTCCTGATGGATCTTTAGCTTGATTTCTTTCTTTCCCCTAATAACATGTTATAACACTTTCATACAATTCATACTGTCTCTTTAAATGTTTTTATTTGCTTCCCACTTATCAAAATAAGAGCTTTTTCAGGCATGCCATCGCACAGCACAGTTTCTTCAGTTGGTTACAATTTCTACACAAAGCGTGGGACGATCTCATTAGTCTGGTCCTTACCTTCGCATTATTAGTTTTGAATTCATGGCCTTTGTGTTATATCAGAGAAGTATGAAGGCAACACCACGGCAGATGTGTTGCAGAAAAACTGAATAATGTATGTTCGTCCTTTCTTTAATATGCAATCACAGAGAACATAAAACTCATCAGTTCAGTCTTACACAAGAAAATGTAATTACAAACACATCGAAGGAGACTTTAAAGCGCCTTTCATACCCAGAGCAGCACAGTGTGAATATAATAAGGTGCTGAGGGGAAATGGCACTTAAGGGACTCTTGTGGCCCATACCGTGATACCATATATGAACCGGAGGACATATAAGAGCACATTCTCATCAGACAGATGCCTCTTTGAGGAAATGCTGTGCTAGTGAGCACAGCACCTTAATGGTGTTTTCTTCAGACAGAGCCTCACGTGTGCTGCATTGAATTTTCATGCAACTATGATAAAACGTGATACATTTTGTGCCAATGTAAAGGAGTCGTGTCACCACGTGTAGAGGATATAATCTCTAAATCCTCTTAATGTTTTTCCTTTGACGGGAGAGATTAAACCTGGAGGACCTTCGTGCAGTAAAAATTTCATATAAATGAACCTTTTAGGTGTTGCTGAGGAAACTCAGATTGGGGATTTTGTTGCTACTTATCAATATCCAGCCTTGTTATAGATTACCTCTTGGTGCCAGAAGCTGTTACTTCCACTTTACAGAACAATGATTAGTTGAATATGAGTAACTTAAATGCATTCAGGTTTATTTGATCTTAACGATTTATTGTAAAGTGTGAACATGTTGATGTTTGTGCTGATATCAATGTTCCCTGACTGGACTTAACTAACGAGCCCCTCATTACTCATGCAACTTTTATTCTTTTTACAGAAAAGGAACCAAGTTGAGCTTGGGTCAGCAGGACGGGAGCAACAAATGTTCTTCACTTCTGTCCTCACAACATGTGAGCCTGTACGCAGCTAGCGGCTACACTGCCAGCAAACAAAACAAAGATGGCTCCACACAAGGCCTGCTTTTCTAGTCTTGGCTGGAGGTTCTCTTTTAATAAGATTTCCCTTTCATTATTTTCTTTTTTCACTTTTCTTTTTCTAACTAAAAATGCATAAGGAAGAAAAACAAACTACAAACTGTTACACACATGTGCTGTGCTTCATCAGGCGAGTAGCTAGCTAGAAACACACATACATCAAAACTAATTTATGAAATTTGAGCAACTTTCCAAAAACTTTCAACTCATGTGCTTGAACATTCACAAATACTTACAAAGCCAAACGTCATCCGAGGAACCAGCGTTTAGAGCCCATTTAACGTATGAGCAGTGCATTGCTGTTTTAGCCGAGAAGCTAGCTTGATTTTTCCACATCGGAGAAACGACGCCAAAGATGTACTATTGCGGTGAGAGCGCCACTGCTGTCACCACAAAGAGAGTACAATACACAGCCCCACTGGCTGCTTCCCCGGGATGCCGCTGGCTCAGTGCTGGTACCCGTTCACTCACACTTAGTGTCCATGTAAGGTCCGTGGGTGCGTGCATGAGTGTGTGACTGGCATAAATAAATGTCCTTTTGTATATGCATGTGTGGACAGCTGGGCCTGGGTCTGTGGCTTACTGATGCTTGGCACCTGTGGGACACGGTTGTGGAGGGCGGGAGTTACCTCTCCCTACTGCTCCCCACTGATTGTCACTGCCACCCCTGGGATGTGGATGCCCGTGGGTCCGGGGGTGCGTGGTCAGGTGTCTTGGCGTGTCTTTTGGCCTACTCCCTTCGCGGCTGTGCCCTGGGGGTGGCTCGGGCCTCTTTGGCGTGGGGGGGCTCTGCTGGGTGTCGGGCGGTGCTCAGGTGCGTGGGGCCTCGGGGCCTTGTTCTCGGCTCGTGCTGGTGGGCGGCAGCAGCCTACGGGGGTGGGGGGGGTGGGCTGCTCATTGCCTCTGGCACTCTGGGCGCTTGCCCTTTGACCGTGGGGGCTTCGTCTGGGATCTCCCTCTTTTCCCCTCTGGGGTGTGTGCGCGGTTGCCACCAGGATGTGTAGCCCTGGGTCTTCTGAGCTCCTGATGGGCCGTGGATGGCCCGGGTCCCTTGGGTTCTTCCCTGTTTGCCTCTGGATCCTTAGGGGCGTGGTTGTGGCTTCTTGTCCTCACTGAGTACGTTCCATGACAGAGGCACACAGACACAAACCACAGCAAAATTGTGTGTATATGTATATGCGTGTATGTATATGTGAATATGTGTATGAAGTGGCGCAAAAAGCGGGTATGCACTATATGCAATGCATAGCGGCGCAGCACAAGGGGGGGCGCCAAAGCAATGCGGGGAAATTATTTGTCTAGTCGGCATTTTCTGTATTTAACAGCTGTGCATATGATATGATCAATAACAGAGGCACGGTGCTGATTAGGCGCCCCTGTGCTCCTTCACCTCCCCTCCTCCTGTCCCCCCCCCCACCCACACACACACAAACACACAAACACACACACAAGAGGCGCCCCAAAAATGTGTCTGCATACACCTCAGAAAGTATATAGCTGGGCTACTGTGTGCATGTATGTTTGTACCTCTCTCCTATTATATTTTCTTTCTTCTTATACCCCTTCCTTCCTGCCTGTCAGACCTGGCATGAATAAATAAAATAAAAATAAAACTACAAACATTAACAAGAATAGCCTATAGAAAACCCATAGAGCTGTTCTTGTGAAAGCAAATATGTTTGGTATAACAGTGCATTCGGATCATCATTCTGATTGCAAAAACTGCCAGACATGACAGACTTTTAAAAAAAAGGATATTGATTTGGATAAATGTCTGTCTGTAAATATCACCAACAGTCTGATTCCTGACCATTCTTCCACCCCTGATGTTCTGGCTACTCAGTACAACACTTATTTAACTGACATCCTCAATTCTCTCGCCCCAGTGAAAACACGGTCTGTTTCCTTCACCATCTTTCCCCCTGGTTTACCCCTGAACTCCGGTCCATGAAAGCTAAAGGGCGACAACTGGAGCGTCTCTATAAAAGAACTGATCTCACTATCCACAAAGACATGCATTTATCTAATGTTTTATTATATAAGATAATCACTCATGCCAAATCTGTCTACTATCCTGGCCTTATTTCCTCAAATGAAGGCAACACTAAGACCCTATTTTCACTGTTAAATAGTATTCTTCAACCCCCTGACTTATTTCACTCCCACTTTTATTCCACTGGAACTTGCAACTCCCTTATGGTATTTTCCAATGAACAAATTAACAAAATCCACCAGCACCTCTGCTGTGTTACTCCACCACCAATGACCTTCTTATGGCAGCTGATTCTGGACTTTGACACCATCTCCCACAACATCCTCCTCAGCAGGTTATCTTCCATTGGCATCACCCACACCCCTCTAGACTGGTTTTGATCTTATTTCAGAGGCCGCACTCAGTTCATCCGACTTATGTCTTTCGAATCCTACCACAGGTAGTTACCACAGGTGTGCCTCAGGGTTCTGTCCTGGGGCCCCTCCTCTTTATTACTTATCTTCTTCCCCTTGGCAATATCTTTCATAAATTTAGCATTAATTTTCACTGCTTCACGGATGAAACCCAGCTCTGTTTACTTGTCACTCCCACCCTCCTCCCTCACCACCTGCTAGTCTGAAATCAAATCTTGGTTCACCACAAACTTTCTCAAATTAAACAGTGATGCAACTAAGTTCCTTCTTGTCGGAACAAAATCCATTCTATCGAAAGTCGACAGTTTCTCCTTCAAAATCAACATCTCAATTTTCCCCTCCCTTCAGGTTAAGAGTCTGGGTGTCATCCTCGACAGTACTCTTTCCACTCCCACAGCAATAATATTACTTGGACTGCATACTTTTATCTCTGAAACACAAATTGTCTCCGCCCCTCCCTCTCCCCGCATACTACCTCCATCCTTGTTCATGGTCTTGTTACCTCCCGTATTGATTACTGTCATTCTCTTCTGTTTGGCCTCCCTCACAAATCCCTCCATAAGCTTCAAATGGTTCAAAATTCAGCCGCTGGCATTATCACTAAAACCCCCTCATTTCACCACATCACCCCAGTCCTACAGCAGCTCCACTGGCTCCCAGTTCAAATCCAAATTCAATTCAAAATTCTTCTGAATACATTAAAAGCCATCCCCAACTTGGCCCCTCCCATCTATCCGATCTTCTTCTCATCACCGCCTCCTCCTGCTTCCTTCGTTCTTCTTCTTCCATCTGCCTTACTGTACCCCCTACCCGCCTCAGCACCACGGGGAACAGAGCTTTTCTTGCTCCGCTCCCCGAATGTGGAACTCTCTGCCCTGACATCCGTAATATCGACCCTCACCCTGTCTTCAAAGCACAACTCAACACTCAGCCTGCTCACTTAGGTTCTCAGGTCATTTGAATTCGATTTCTTTTATGTGATTGTTGTTGGGTTTTTTTTTTCTTCTGTAAAGTGTCCTTGGGTGTTTGAAAGGTGCTTACAAATAAAATGTATTACTAATATTATGAATGCACGCTAAAACAAAAACATATAGCATATTAAACATCGCTCCAGTGGCAGCTATCGGACATGTTTTTCATGTAGTTCTGGATGATATCCAGTCACTGTCAGGAACAACTTGAACACGATTCAGTGGAAACTATCAAAGAAATGCAAATTCATGTAGTCAATTTTCCAAAATTGCTTTATTAATGTCATTATTTGTACACCCAAGTCACATTTAGATATCCATATAACTATCTACAGGATTCTTCATCGTTGTATAATATAACAATATAATAATATAACTTTTTAATATTAGACAAAGACAACCCAAGTAAATTCTAAATGAGGTTTTTAAATGATGATTTCATTCATTAAGCAAATAAACAAACAAAACCTATCCAAACCCGCCGGCCCTGTGTGAGTCTGTGATGACTGGCAGTGAGTCTCTCACATCGCTGTGGAGGAATTTTGACCTGCTCTTCTTTGCAGGATTGTTTTAATTCGGCCTCATCGGCCTGTTTAAATCTGGACTTTGACCTCTTTAACATTCTTTTTAGTCATTATAGATCAGATAGATTCAACTTTCTTGTTGCTCAGTACAAGTACAGGGCAACAAAATGCAGTTAGCATCTACCAGAAGTGCAAATAGTGCAAATAGTAGCATTGTCGTAGGAGTGCAACTATGAAAACTGCAATTACACACAGAGGTGGACTTGTTGGTGTTAAATCATTGTCCTGCTGCATAGCACGAGTGCTCTTGAGCTTCAGGACACAAACTGATGGCTGAACCTTCTCCTTCAGGATTTCCTGGTAGAAGAATTCATGGTTCCAGCAGGTTGTCCTGAAGCAGCAAAGCAGCCCCAGACCACCACACTCCCACCACCATGTCTGAGTGTTGGTGTTCTTTATGAAACCCTGTGTTAGTTTATGCAGATGTAACGGGACTCAAACCTTCCAGAGAGTTCAGCTTCTGTCTCATCAGTCCACAGAATATTTTCCCAGAAGTCTCGGGGATCATCCAGATGTTTGTTGGCAGATGTGAGACGCGCCTTTGTGTTCTTGTTGGTCAGCAGTGGTTTTCTCTTTGGAGGCCATTTTTGCCCAGTCTCTTTCTGATTTTTGAATCATGAACTCTGACCTTAACTGATCCAAGTGAGTTCTTAAGATGTTCTGAGTTCTTCTGTGGCCTCCTGGATGAGTCGTTGATGTTCTTTTGGAGTAATTTTGGTAGCTGGCCGCTCCTGGGAAAGTTCCCACTGTTCTAGGTTGTCTCCATGTGTGGATAACGGCTCTCACCGTGGTTCTCTGGAGTCCCAAAGCCTCAGAAGTGGCTCTGTAACCCTTTCAGACTGATAGATGTCAGCGACTTTGTTTCTCAGATGGTTCCTTAGATTGTGGATTTACTTTTTAAAAAAGCTTTATGAAAAGAAAAGTAAATAACTGGTCATCCACTAACATGGTGCCTTAGCAACCTTTATTGATCAGTCCCCCCCCCCGGTACGTGCATCAGCTTTCCTGCTGTGAACACGTTGGCACACTGCTGTTGCCACTTACCTGTAATTACTTGTGCTGACAAGTTTTGTTTGCTTGCTTCTGTCCGATCAGTCATGCTGTACTTTAAAATGAGAACTGTCATGGCTGACATTATATTTCAATTACATATGTTGGATTAGCAAGTCGGTGGAAATGTAAGAATGGTCAACAGCTGAGACTTTCTCAGAAATGTGGAGTGTGATGGATGGTTGTTGGTTTTTAATTTTGAGTCTTGGTCTTTCTTAAAGTTTGTGCTGCATCCAAAAGAGCTCAACAGTGACATTTCACTGGCATGCATATTAAACGATGTAGATAAAATCTTACCAGTTGGTCCTGCAAAAAGTTATGAACAACTATTATTGCACCTTGGCAACCTATCTGTATGCCAAAGCAGCAATCACAGCACGATAAAGAGCGTAGCAGATGGAAAAGGTGCATGTGTAATTTATACTTTTCTACTTTGCTCGACATGCAATGATCTGTGAGGTGACAAAGCTCGGTAATCACACATCACAGGGTTTTTCACATTCACAGTTGCTGAAGCAGAACAAAACTGCTGTTGCTATGAGAAGCATCGAGGTGATAATGTGACAAGAAAAATGCAGGCTGGTGTGAAGCAGCTGTGACCTTTAGCTATGAAAAGTAAAGCACCTGTATGAGCTGGATCTGTAATTAAATATGCAGCTCAGTGTGGGCAGATTATAAACAAGTGAGTGTGATGGTGTCTTGGCTCCTAACTGAGAATCTTATTGATGATTCTCATCTCTTTGATTATAGCTGGAAACAAGACCTGACTTATATTTTCTATATCACCGGAGTTGGAGTGAGTTCTGCAGAAATCATCATCTAAAGACAAAGGGAGTGTCGAGCCACTGTCACGGTTAAACTCCCTGGTAGCTTTCTATTTACGGAAGCTATTGTGTTGCTTTACTTGTTCCTGTTTTTATTTTTGCAGCCTCTACTGCAAACTATAAAACAAGGCCAGACTAATGGGATTAAAATAAGATACAAACAAACAGGGGTAATACATATTATATTCAGTAATGGACAGTCGCAGTGCAATAAATTGTGGCATTTGCACTCATTTTACACCTCGAGTGACCTCCAATTACTCTTTTATTCATAACCACATTTCCTAAGCTGGTCCAGTAGCAATGCAACAGTCTGAACGGCAGCAGCAGCACCACCAGTAGACAAATTGTGCGTTTGTACGTGCAGCCTGAGGCGTCACTCACACAGACCTAAAGAACAGTCAGCGACCCCCTGGTACCTTCTGGTCACCAGTGGAAAAATGTGTATTCCCTGACCGGTTGGGAAGTGGTTGCTGGAGATTGCTGTTGCCACATTAAGAATTTCCCTGTGATTGCTTTGGTTGCTAGCAGATTGCTACAGTTGCCCGTAGATTGCATAGAAGATGCCATCTTGTCTGCAAACATCCCCTAACTAACCACTCAGTGGTAGAGAAACTTGAAACAGAGACTGTTCACCTTCAAAGTAAAAGTTGTGCCCTACCATTCAAACCAACCACTTTTCATAGTTTCATAAATCCTCAGTGAGTAGTTGGAGTGTTCCATATAAACGCCAATCTGCTGGCAACCAAAGGAGGTTGAAAGGAGATTTTCGGTGCAGCGCCATATACGGATTTGGAACCAATTTCACTGAGCAACAGCAAGCAACCTCCTGCATCCAGCAAATCCAGCAATTAATTTTTCCAGAGCGACCAGCGGTTGCTAAGTACTTGCAGCCCGTCTCTTGGCCTGCGTGACTGGAGGGGAAACATGGTTCTGTGGTGGTCTGGAGCACAGCCTATGGACAGCTTTGCAGACCACCATTGTTCTTTTTTTTTTTTTTGCACTTCTCCCATTTGTGGTGAACTCCACTGCCATTTCATTCAATGTTCTGCCCCACCTGACCAATCAGCATTCAACCTACACACAACCTCATCCCCCTCCAGCTATTTGCTGTTGCTTTTTTGAACACTGCACACAAGCATGCTTGCGTAGGTTGCAAACCCTGAATACCTACAGAAACTGCTGCACCATAACTTTGCTTTAAGATGTGCTAATAGTGCATTGATTGCATCAAGTGTTGATATGCTGCAGTATTAGTGATATAATTTAATTCTCAGTGGTGCTTTTGTTGTCAAAATAATTTTTTTTATCATAAAATAATTTCTCTCAACTGTCTTCAATGAGTAACTTTTATCTGTGTTGCCCAGCTGTGGAGTTTCTGTACTGCCCACGCCATCAGATTTAAAGGCCATCTCTCTGAAGGGAGCCAAAAAGCACCAACAGCACTGAGGACTGCAGTGACAGTAAATGTATCACAAAAAACTATTGTGTATCACCACCAACTGCTATTTAACTCATCAAGCAGCAGTATGTGAAATGCTTTTTGCAGCAGACAATATGGCTTGATGAGTGAGTCAGCAGCTTGTGAGCTGACAAAGCACCCTGTAATAAAAGCTGTAATCAAGTTGAGGGTAACTTTGTGGCTGATTTGGCTCGTTGCTCTGACTCCCAGGAGGGAACAAGGGCGCCTGGTCTGATCCATCTGTTCCTGCATCAGGTCATCCAAAAAATCTGAGAGAAAGGTGGGGGATGAGAGCCGTTACTGGCTGCCAACTTGGCTAAACACAGCAGCACTGCAGTGAAACACATCTGTGTATCCATGTGGTCATTTCTCCTCCTTCGCTGTCATGGCAGCAGGAGGATAATATTCAGTTTCCTTCTCCATTCGGGTTGAGTACAAAACAAAACTTAATTTTGTTGGGCTGCATCAAGGATTAGCAAAGAACTGAATATTAAATATAGATGAGATGATTAATGCATATGCTTGCTGTTTCTGAGCAAGGGCTCCATTAATTAACCCCCACCCCCATTAGCAAGTGTATCGGCTGCTGGTGGGTGTGGAGTTGCAGATGGCAGGGGAGCCTTCGGGAATCCGATGTGGGCTATTTGGAGCTGCTGTGTTGGCGAGGTTGCACTCCTACTTAGTTCCCAGTTCTTTGTGAGAGCTGTAAATTTTCACAGGAAACCAGCAAACGGGTGCTGATAATGCTGTAAGAGCGGGAAGGCTTGAGGAGTTTCTATGGAAACTGAAAGATACTCCTCAGATGTACGTTAAGGATTGATGTAGCTGCTGTAGAGACTCTCCAAAGGTCCACATGGCTTTGAACCTCAGTGCTCTTCACCTCAGCAGATACACTAGTGTGATATTTTCAGAGCTAGTTTTGGAATTGCTGCTTTAAAAACTACAGTAGATCCTTAATAGATGTTGAATAGCTTTAAAACAGCATCCATATCTACTTTTTTGCAAGTCTTTGTGCACATTGTTTGCACCTTCTTACCCTTCAAAAGCTGAGGAGCTTTGGAAGAAACCCCCATGACACAAACAGGTGCGTGTTTTTCATGTTTTGCTGTTAAGTCCAGAGAGGGAGAAAATATATATGAGAGCATTGTTCCCGTGGTCTCTGTGGAGTGCTTTGAGCTATTAGAAAAAGTTTTCCACTGGTTTCAAGGCTTATTGAACTTCAATGGTTCTCTCAATTGAGTCTAGCCTTAAAATATAGGTGTTCCCACTTCTGTAGCTCTCACTGAGACATGAGCTATATGTCTGAGGGCCATTTTTTATAAAAGCACATGATAAAACCTGATTTAAAAGCAGCTAATGATGTGGTATAATTGGACAGATTGTACAGAACAACAGTGACGTGTGATGCTGCAGTGATTCTTGAAACGTTATGTGTGTGGCCACTGATGTTTGGCGTCCGTGGAGCCACTCAGCCGCTCAGTGCTGGTCAAAAAGGATCTTACATAACAGCATTAATGGCTCACCCATGCCCTGTGTGCTCAAAAGTCTATAGGGGATGTTCTGTCATGAACTTTGACCTGCGTCAGTGATGTTCGCTGTTAGATTTCCCTGTACTGCCCTCTGTACCGAGTCTCGGACCATCTGCCTCCACGTAAGCTGCTCACTTTAAACAGGCTGTGCTGAGTTTTCCTTCTTGAAACCAGCTGCTGGTTTTCAGGTTTGCATGTTTGTAACTTTGATGTCTTTGCTGCTACAAAAGCTTTACTTGGAATCACATTCATCTCTGCTCATATACCAGTGCTATGGACTGTGTATTAAAGTTTTATGGGAGATGGAATCACTGCCTGGTTTGGAAGCTTTTTAGATAATGAAATAATTTTTTGTTTTTGTTTTGGAAGTCACAGGGAGGGGCCATGATGGGTGGTGGGCAGTTAGGGAGAAACCAGTAGGGAGGAAGACCATGGAGACCATCCATCCATTTTCTTCTGCTTCTCTGGGGCAGCAGCCTAAGCAGAGAAGCCAAGACCTCCCTCTCTTCAACCACCTCCTCCAGTTCACAGGCCAGCTGAGAGAAATACACTCTCCAGCATGTCCTGGGCCTCCTCCTGGTAGGACATACCCAGAACACCTCACCCAAGAGACGACCCTCCCAAATGGCTGCACTCCTCACGCTATCTCTAAGGGAGAGGCCAGCTACCCTTCAGAGGAAGCTCACTTCTGCTGCTTGTATTCACGATCTCGTTCTATCAGTCACTACCCACACTCGTGACCATAGGCGAGGGTGGGGACGTAGATCGACCGGTAAATTGACAGCTTCGCTTTCATGCTCAGCTCCCTCTTCACCACAACAGACCGATGCAGCATCAACAGGAGGAAACACACACACACACACACACACACACACACACACACACACACACACACACACACACACACACACAGAAATCAGGGGAGTGGAAACACCTGGGTAACGAGAATAACTGAAATCAATCAAAGATAACAAGACAGGAGGTAAAATTAAAAACACAGAAGACAAACAGCTACCAAAATAAAACAGGAAGTAACTCACCCTAACACAGTAAAACCTGATGAAGAGCACAGGGAGAAACCCAGAAACAATAACACGAGCAGCTATAATAAATAAACGTCAGCAAGAATAGTGATGTAAATAAACAGGAAATGAAACAAAGTGCTAAAGCCTAAAAATACAACAAATATAAATAATAAACAAACCAAGAACCACGCTGAATTCTTGTTTAGTTTTGATATTCTGAGTCCACAAAAACTCAAAACTCTGGGTTCATGACCCAGGACCACGACAGGGTTTACATCCTGTGTGTGCTTATCGTCGGACACCCTTTGACCCTGTTCTGGTTAGATTCCTATAAAGCAGGGCTGCTGAGTGTCTGTCAGTTTGTTGTCCTACAGCAACCGTCTGTCTGTGGAGGAATCTCATATCTGAGCTTCAGGTGTGAAAATGAAATTTGCAATTCATCACAAATGGCCGTATTACAGATTTCCTGTAATTGCCACCTTGACTGCACTGATAGAGTGAATAAAGTCTTATTACCGTTTTATCCCCGTCTTCACACTCGGGTCGCTTTGAAGACGGCGACACGGTTTTCCCTGCTGTGGCTGTAGCACAAGCTGGCATTGTGTTTCCTGGGTCCCTGAAGTGATGAGGCCTCAGGGCTCCTGGAACAGCTCAGAGACCTTTCAGTGGATTGACACGTTAGCAGCCCCTCCAAGTTCCCAGTATCCAGTAACCCAGTAAATAATTGTTGATAGATCTCCTCTTTACGTCAAACATGCTGTAGAGTTTGAGACATGTTAAAGATGCTACAGCTTTTCCCCTGAGCGCAGTCTATTCATTCTTCGATCTTCTCTGTGAGACCAACAGCGGACAGTTCAAACTGCTGTTGGAAGCTGTCATCAGCACAACTGTGCAAAGACCTGTGATTCACAAGCCGGGCGGTCCAAAAAAAATGAAGGGAAACATCTCCTGGCAATGTGTTGCTGGGCAGAATGCAATTAGAGACAAGGATGCTAAACATAATTGAGTGTGACACATGTTAATAGCCGTTCATTTAGACAATTTTGGATCTACAGTCTACAGCTGGACGTGCAGGCGGAAATCAGAGTGGATGCTCTTGGAAAACAACAAGTCATTATGCTGCTGCGCGAGCGTCGGCTGCCAAACGTGTGCACAGTCGCAGCCAGAGGAGCCCACAGCCTGATTGCTCCCTTGCAAATATGAGTTAGACTGTTATCCGTGCACCTGCGTCTCTGTCGAGGCTTAGAAATGGCATTATTTTAAAATGTAAAAAGGAGCAGTCACCACCAGTCTTTGCTGCAGTACGAGCAGCACAGGTCTGATGAATGAGGAATGACTTTTATAGAATAAGTTTTCGCGAGTCAACCCTGGCAGGAAATTATTTCAGTGCAGGAAAGATATTAAAATAGAGCAGAGCAGCAAACAGGAAGTGAGCTTAGAGCCTTCTAAAGGGCATCCGAACTTTCTCCCAGGAACAGAAAAAGCCGAGCACGGCAAAGCGACTAAAGATGTGCGGCACAAAAACATCACAGACCTGCCTGTTTGACAGCAGGTCGGTGGAAGAGAAACTCCTGAAGAGAGCAAAGGCCTGAAAAGGCGCCCTCTGCTTTAAGATTCCTGCCACAGCAGTGATTCATCTCCATTCACGCTGTGCTGGAGAATTACGTCTGACCCGGCGAGGTTTCCTGCATGGAAAGCAACAATAAAGGCAGTCAGTTCACTCGTCCACACAGGGAACGCTGATCTCTGTACGGAGATTTCCCTCGCTCTTATCTGCTGGATGTCACAGATACTCGGCTTGTTGCTCCAGCAGAGCAGATCTCATTTAAGTCACGCAGGTGCTTTTTGATTCGGCATAAAGCTGATTTGAAGAGTTAAAACATGACCTCGGTGCATCCCTGGAGTCTGTGGATGAACACTGAGATCTAAGAGTTCCAGGCAGATTGGAAAAAATAAGAATCGTAATAAAGGGTTCAACACAAAGACACTGATACTATTTTTCATCTGTACTGAGAAAGTATGCATCTTATAAACAGCCAGGTCAGTACTGTAGTTTTAACCTTTAACCAGCAATGAAATCATTCATAGTGCACCAAGACAGAAAAATCGCCATATGTTTAACTATATTCCTCTCTCTCTTTCTCGCTCTCATACATGCTGAATGCTGTGTGGACTACATAAATGTCCTCTGATCATGATGATCAGTGGCTTTCAACTGAAGCAGCTTTTCACATAAACATGTGGCGTCTGATCCATTTTTATTCCCACGGGGTCAAATATCGCTGTTTATGCCTCCAAACGAAGCCCAAGGGGCTCTTTGGTGTTTTATGCTGTGATGCAACTCATTTAGATAACAGTGAGACGGGTCTGTGACTTGCATTGATCAGAAACTTTGATGTCAGGGAAGCTTCTAACGCCACTTCAATGTGAAGGCTGAACCGAGGCCGAACGTCGCTCTGACACCGGTTTGTAGTCTGGCAGCATCTGACCACACGGGATGAGCATGCTGATGGTTCGACAGTTTAATCACAAGCAGCCATGTGTTCTTACTCACTGATGTCATGGAAATAAAACTGAATGTTGTTGTTGGGCGTTCTCTGTTCCCGGTAGACTCTCGATAGACTGAAGGCCACTTTGAGGTTTACTCGGACCGCCGTTCCTCTTTGCTGTTTTTGCCTCTTTTGACAGCCTCTTCCTGTTTGGGTGCACAACTGGGCCTTAATGTTTCCCCACAGGTTATGAACATACAGTTATTGTGAGATGAAACCGATCAATTGAAAAGCATTGTTATTCTGATGCCTGTTGTATTGGATTGCATGTCCGTCCGTCCATCATTGGGGTCGCGGGGGCAGCAGCCAAAGCAGAGAATCCCAGACTTCCATCTCCCCAGCCACCTCCTCCAGCTTATCCCGGGGGGACGCCCCGGTGTTCCCAGGCCAGCCAAGAGATATAATCTCTCCAGTGTGTCCTGGGTCTGCCCCGGGGCCTCCTTAACTGGAACACCTCACCCAGGAGGCATCCTCTTCAGACGCCTGAACCACCTCAACTGGCAACTCTCGATTTGGAGGAGCAGCGGCTCTACTCTGAGCCCCCCCCCTCGTGGGCACTCTGACTCCATATTTGATTGCGGAATCCATATTTTTTCATTATAAATGAAAGTAAATAAAACTAATTTTCTAAAACTCTTTAATCTGTGTGATGTTACATTTGCCAGGGTAGATCCTTTATTACTGTACAGCACAGAGACATCCCCATCATCCTGATTTAACCACATATATTTTTCTGCATTTCCACAATTCAACCACTTCACTGAGATTATTATTGTTTTCTTTATGGTCCCAATTATGACCCCAGGTGGGACAGCTATAAGGAAACAAACAATAAAGGAAGCCAAGGACTATTTAAAGATTATTAGTTGCTGGGTTGTTTCTCTGAAGAACTGCTGAAGAATTAGTGAAAAGTATTTTCTTTTACCCTCGGAGCGATTAAACCTAAAATGAAAAACAAAACAAACAAAACTGTAATTATATAATTATGTCTTATCTCTCAGGAGTCAAAATTAGCAGGACAAGAAACCAGAAACTGCATCTGTAATTTTGTTCAGGAGTTATGAAAGTATTGAAGTTATGTCTGAAGTTTACTTTCACGTGAAAGTTTTGGGGCTAATTAGATCTCAGAACATTTCAGAATATGTGTGTACGAATTAGGAAGCTTTAAGGGGAGAAGGCGAGCCTCACTGCCTTCACCGTTCAGCACCAGCATTATTTATTCTACCACCAACATCCGTCCTCTGAAATGTCCTTCACCGCACTTTCAGCTGCTGATCAGGTCTTAATTGAATAAAATGGGTTTTGGGCACTGCCCCTATAGTGCTAATGTGCTGCCATGATCAAGTTCTCACCACCAGCGCTGTGTCTGAGCCGGGGACGGAGGCCAAGCTGATTTAGGGAAAAAAACACGAGCCAAATTTTAATTGCTAGCATCTCACAGTGTGTCTTAGATAACACACACACACACACACACACACACACACACACACACACACAGACAGGTCTTTCTAGAGTTTTGTACCAGACTTTAAAAACCAGAGCTCTAAAATATTCACCTGCCTGCAGCTGAAGTTCAGGTGCAGCGACTCGAGTTTTTCACAGCAGCGTTGGAACAAACACGTCTCGTTTCTGGACGACCGACTCAGTTTGATATCAGAGAAAATGCTGCAAAGAAGTGTGAGAAAGGAATGCAACAGTGTCTGAAAATGCTTTGATCACTTCAGAGGTGATTATCAGTGTAATAAGTACAGTTTTGTCTCAAATATGAATTACCATTAAAAGGACAATCATTACCAATCACAACAACTATTACATTAATACAAAGTGCAGTAAAGACTAGGATGCATGCTGTTCTGTCTAAATCACTACTTGAACCATTGAATTCACAAAAAAATAAATATAATTAAAAAAAAAAAAATCTTAGTGGTTATCAGGGGTTAAGGTGGGGACTGGCAGGTGGGGGAGTCCTGGTACAGCAGTGCTGTTGTACGGTGGATGTGTGTGTCTCTGCTGAACTGCTCGCACACAAACATTTTTCACCGGGTAACAAGGAAGATGCAGCGGAGCTAAGTGTTTTGATCTCTGACCTTTAGGATATAAAATGCAGTGAAATTTAGTGAGAATTACTGTGTGAATCCTTGAGGACGTGTGGAGGTTTGAGGTCGCAGTGATGGCGACCTTTTACTGTCAAAACACGAACCAAATCATATGCTGAGTACGAGGGAATGTTCCCTGCAATAAGCAGCACATACACATTCATATGTGGCTTTGAAATCTGCTCAACAATAAGGTATTCAGTAGCTATCATGAACCGGTTGTACCGTTCCTGCGTTTAGCATAAGGAAAAATGTCCCGTTCATTAAGTCCGTCTGTTGCCTCTCTGCTCCAATTAGCTATACACTTGTGTAGGAGGCGGATCTGTTGCACTAATGATGCTATAGTAAGCCCTGCTGGTCCAGTAGAGCCCACGGTTCACCCAAAGCCCCTTAAAAACACATCCATACTTTATTTAAAGCAGCAGCAGCAGCCCGAGGGAGAACAGCCGCATATTTGTCGGCAGTGCAGCTACACCACAGTCTGCTGCTGAGCAGCTCGTTGAGACCGATGGCGATAAGCACTAAATACATTTGTGCCTTTCATGCTGGCTGCTCTGCATTAAAAGATTACTAACGATGATCGTTTTCTTCAGCCTTCATTCAACCCTGAGGTGTGCTGATTAGGCACAATGCTGCACAATAACCCGCAAGTGCCCGAAGCCTGAAGAATCGACTTCCTCACAGCCTGCAGCCAAGAAATGAAATGTGATAATGAATTGTTCAGGTTTGCTTTAATCAGTTACATTTATCTGCTCAGAAGACGACTTAATAATGATGTTCTAAGTAAAAACTGTCCCAAAACCCCCAAAGACTACTCTGCTGACAGAGCAGGTCCTTATTCAGCTGATGAATGATGGACATTTACCTCAAAGCAGACCATAATCTGAGCTACACAGAACACAAACCTGCATCGTTCTGACGCTCTGTCTCATCTGGATGCATAAATATATGCAGCTGACCTAAGAGCTTCATTCTGTTTTAGCAAATTATTAAAGATTTTAGAGTTTATTAAAATATTTATGTTACCCGTTGCCACGGTGCAGCAGTCAGTGCTGCTAATTTGTCTCAGCAAGCAAATAAAATCACTGGAGCAAAAAAAAAAGAAAAAAGAAGCAAAAGAACTCCTCTAGAAGCCTAAAGCTTGTTTAATTATTACAAAACTGAGTCTGCGGATGTGTAAAACTCTCAAAATGACGTACCGAGTGTTACACAGCTGTGGTAGTATCATTGTGTGTGACCATAATGCCACAATCTTACCCGGTGTGGACGTCCCAGCAAACTCAGCCCAAGGTCAGACCCAAGAGCTCCGTCTCTGACTCCACAGGCCTCAGGATGTTAAATGTCAAAGTTCATGACAGCCCAACTGGAAAAAGACTGAATAAGTGTGCCAGGAGACCTCACAACTCAGGTTTGCAAAGCTGCATCTGAACAAGCCACAAGACTTCTGGAACAGAGTGAACCAAAGTGGAGATGTTTGACTATAACACAAACACCTCAGACCAACTGTCAGCACAGTGGTGCAATGAGTCGACCATGAACTCCTCTGTAGTATTCTAGAGTCAAAGGTGAGGCCATCTGTCCAAACAGCTAAAGCTTGACCCAACTCTGGTCATTCAGCAGGACAAAGATCCCAAGCACAGACTGGCTGAAAAAAAAAAAATCAGGGTGCTGCAGCGGTCCAGTCAGAGTCCGGTCCTTAAGTTCTATAAGCTATTGAACCATGGCGGTGTACTAAGTCATATGAAAATGCTTTCTCATGCATCTACGGTACCCGCTGCAGCACAGCTTAGGTTTGCAAAGTTGGAAACTAAAAGGTGGCTGAACTTTTGAATTGGCCCTTTGGTGATCTGTCTAGGGTGTAAACTGCTGGGACAGGCTCCAGTCCCCCACAGCCCTGACCTGGATGGATGGATGGATGGAATTAATGGATGGATGGACTTTAGCAGTCAGGTTTTAAAACAGTAGAGGTGTCAGGGTTCCAAACTTCTGCATCATCTCCTCAAATAAAACATTTATTTCATCTGTGCCTCCTTTTCCATTCATTCTCTTCCACCTTACAATTATTCATCATCTTCTCTATGATTAGATGGATGTCCTCTGTAAGAAGCACCAACAAAGTGAAAACCAAGCAGGAATTTTCTTGCACAAGCCTTTTTTTTTCATGTGGAACAGGAAAAGTGATCCTCTAATTATCAGCGAGCACAGTGGGACTGCTTTCTTCATGCTGTTTGACATTTTGATTTGAGACGAAGTAATGGAAGCAATCAGAAGCTCAGCCCGGCTCTCCAGCTGGGCTCACAACCCATTTGTGGCATGTTTACGCTCAGCTTTGAAGACCTCCACGCTTCTGTTTGTCTGCTCCTGGGTCTGTCGCCATCACTGCCATCATTCAGAGAAAAAAAGCCTGTAAACCACGTGTGAAAGGTTAGTGATGGCCTACTATGAGCCTGTCGTATTGCCAACAGATAAATAATCCACAGAAAGAAAAACGATGGACTTCTTTGACTTCATCCTAAAGGTGCATCAGTGGCTCTTTGGATTTGATCTCGATTATAATAAGATAATAGCGCAGCTATGTTTCTGATGAACTGAGCATGTCTGTACTGCGCACAGTTCAGGCTTCCTTATTTGTGTTTTGTTCTCCTTGCAGCCAAATCGCTGGGCTCCGTTTTCACAGGCTGAAATCACTCAGAGAATCGTTAAGTCCACCGAGCTCTGCCAGCTCCATTTGAGTGGAGCCGACATCAAATCTGCAGGTCGATGTGTCCTGACAATACAACTGCTGCTACTACTACGACTGTAGCCTCCAGCAGCAGTCGGTGTCCTCAGCCCACATCTGCTGTAACTCATTCGTGCAAATCCCCAAAATAACTGTCGAGTCTTCCTCAGCTGCACATGTAGAGCTTTTTTTGCTCCTTGAGTAACCTACATTAGAGAAACCAAGCTAGCTTTTTATAGCTAACCTAAAACCTAAATCTATCCTATGTTGTTTTATTACAGCAGAATGTTTCTGATATTTTAATACTGAGTTGCATCACCTGCGCTCACTACAGCTAGCACTCCCGATCACATCAGAGTGTATGAATGGTACACAACCATCTAAACTTTCACTTTTCAGAGCAAATTTATTAACCTGAGCTAAATGTGGATACATATTTGTACCCGGGAACTATGGGACTGACAGATGTGATGTTCATGCAACGCAGGAAGTAACAGTTACTTGTATAAACAACCTGTGAACAGAATGAATGAAATCACATGGTTCTCTTTGTTCCACTTCTCTCATTTCTCAAACTGTGCATCCTCGATTCCTCACCCGGCATCTTAGTCGCTTCCACCAAAGAAGAAGATGAGAAAGACACAAGGAGAGAGGAGAGGAGAGGAGAGGAGGCAGCAGACAAGAACCAAAATGAGACGACGTTGCCTCCATTTTAAAATCAGTGTCAAATAAACGAGCTTAGGCAGCAGCTGTTATCATAAACTGTTTTAAATCAATCACACACAAACTGTGAAGGACAGAAATGTTGACATCTTAAACAGCTTATGAATACATAAAAGGTTTAATTTGAAGATGGTGGTTTGTATATCCCAGCTGTGTACCTTACCCTTTTTTATATACTTGAACAAAAATTAATAAATAAAAGGAATCTGGCACAAGGACACACTGGTGCATCCTCGATCCTCTGGCAGGTCTCTGCTGATGCACTTTAGGATCTGAGACATCCTTAAACACGACTGAATTCGAGGTCACAGGCAGGAGGACAGAGGAGATGGCACAAATGAGAAGTTAAAAGTATTATTAAAAGTGTTATATGTGTAATACCAGGATGACATTAAATCAACAAGACTGAAGTCCGCACACTTAACGAGCTCCTGAGAAAAATTATTTATTTACCTCGAACAGGTGAGTTACGTTTCGGGCGGATTGCCCTTCCTCAGACTTTGCATAGTCACATACTACAAAATCATTCAGTTTATATGCCCACCCTCTGATAATTAGGTCATGTGATTGAAAATACTTCCTGCTGACAGGAAGGAGCATGAGATTACCATTAACATATGAAATGCATATAGGACAATAGGTTTTTTTTGTCCTGGCGCCCTTTTTTACTCTTTTGGATGTACGTGCTTTTTCTTGTTTATTAAATCAACAAGAACCACTAAGACACTGATGTGACCCAAACTAAGACTGAACCCACTACGCTACACAACTACTGACCCAATGAAGCCCAAAACACAGGTAACAGTGCACTGATGCTTACAGGTAAACGTGCTCCTGTGTGGATGCCCTTCCAGAAACAAGTAGCTGATGAATGACAGTTTCCCAAGTTCTTATCAAACTTGAGGCTGTCACAGTTTCAGCCCATCACGCACCCTGCACAGCTGCACATCTAGTTACAGCTAGCACGGATGTGTGATTGTTATGCACTGTGTTCAGTATTCGAGGGTCACCTGTGATCCTGGATTCAGACATTTAAAGTGCCTCTGTGCCACCTCACGCTTCATCTGCCACCTTTCTTTGTTTCCTTGCTGGTGTTAAATTAGGCTTTGAGCTTCAGGCTGTGAGCGCTCGCTCAAAGTAAACAGGTAGATATATTTATCTTTGCACTCTCAGTGCTGCCTGAGAGCTGGTACTATAAAAAAAATGGAGAGCATCTAAATGGCTGCATCATCAACATAAAGTCTGCTTCTTAGGGTGTAACTGCTGCTACAGTAAATGGAAAAAACAATAGTAAAGGTGAATGAACTCATTTTATTTATTTGGATTTCAGTGAAGCCGTCTGTGAAGCAGGATGCATCTTCCTCACTTCAACACAAACAGAAATCTTTAGATTTTTGCAAAGTAATTGCCTCTTTCATGCATTGTGTTGTGGGAAGGACTCACACGCACGACACTTTCAGACAAAGAGCACTCCGAGGGCTCAAACCTCCACCGAGGCAGCTCGCTCTCTGCACCGTGTTTCCTTTAAAGGGAAAAGTATTTTTTATATTTATTCATTTTGTTTTCATGGTTATTTTTAAGCATACTTTGCAGTGCAGAATCAAGTAAAAAGTGCAGAGTGTTATTTGCCCTGTTTCAATATACTTGACATAATTTGTTTGGGGGGTCAACTTGAAAGAAAGGCAGACGTGAACTGTATGAGTGAGGTCAGAGGTCAAATGTGACCTGATATTTGGATTAAACTTCCAAGTCCCTGTTAGTAAATGATTTAATAATTGATCAACATATTGATTTATTGTGCCTTACAGAAACCTGGTTACAGCAGGATGAATATGTTAGTTTAAATGAATCAACACCCCCGGGTCACACTAACTGTCAGAATGCTCGAAGCACAGGTCGAGGAGGAGGCGTAGCAGCAATCTTCAATTCCAGCTTAGTGGTTAATCAAAGACCCAGACAGAGTTTTAATTCTTTTGAAAGCCTGACTCTTGGTCTTGCCCACCCTAATTGGGAAATTCAAAAACCTGTTTTATTTGTTATTATCTATCGTCCACCTGGTCCTTACTCAGAGTTTCTGTCTGATTTCTCAGACTTTTTATCTAATTTAGTGCTCAGTTCAGATAAAATCATTATAGTGGGTGATTTTAACATCCATGTAGATGCTGAAAATGACAGCCTCAACACTGCATTTAATCTATTATTAGATTCAATTGGCTTCTGTCAAAATGTAAAGGAGCCCACCCACCACTTTAATCATACTCTGGATCTTGTCCTGACATATGGCATAGAAACTGAAGACCTAACAGTATTCCCTGAAAGCCCCCTCCTGTCTGATCATTTCTTAGTAACATTTACATTTACTTTAATGGATTACACAGCAGTGGGGAATAAGTTTTATTATAGTAGGAGTCTTTCTGAAAGTGCTGTAACTAAGTTTAAGGATCTAATTCCTTCATTATTATGCTCTTCAGTGCCATGTGCCAACACAGTGCAGAGCAGCTACCTAAACTCTGCTCCCAGTGAGGTAGATTATCTCATCGATAGTTTTACATCCTCACTGCGTACGACTTTGGATACTGTGGCTCCTCTGAAAAGGAAAGCCTCATATCAGAAGTGCCTGACTCCGTGGTATAATTCACAAACGCGCAGCTTAAAGCAGATAACCCGTAAGCTGGAGAGGGAATGGTGTCTCACTAAAGTAGAAGATGCTCATTTAGCCTGGAAAAAGAGTTTGTTGCTCTATAAAAGAGCCCTCCATAAAGCTAGGACATCTTACTATTCATCATTAATTGAAGAAAATAAGAACAACCCCAGGTTTCTTTTCAGCACTGTAGCCAGGCTGACAAAGAGTCAGAGCTCTGTAGAGCCCAGTATTCCTTTCACTTTAACTAGTAATGACTTCATGGATTTCTTTACAAATAAAATTTTAGACATTAGAGGAAAAATCATTCAAAACCATCTCCAAGATTTATCTTCATGTTCGGCTGCTTTCAGCACTGCTGGTATTTGTTTAGACTCTTTGGCTCCAGTTGATCTTTTGGAGTTAACTTCAATAGTTACTTCCTCCAAACCATCAACATGTTTATTAGATCCCATTCCTACTAGACTGTTCAAAGAAGTCTTTCCAATTATTGATGCTTCAATCTTAAATGTGATCAATCTGACTTTATTAGGTGGCTATGTACCACAGGCCTTCAAGGTGGCTGTAATTAAACCGCTACTTAAAAAGCCATCACTTGACCCAGCTGTCTTAGCTAATTATAGGCCAATCTCCAACCTTCCTTTTCTCTCCAAAATCCTTGAAAGAGTAGTTGTAAAACAGCTAACTGATCATCTGCAGAGGAACGGTTTATTTGAAGAGTTTCAGTCAGGTTTCAGAATTCATCACAGTACAGGAACAGCATTAGTTCCTTTTTGCTCAAGCTTATAATTAGGGCTGGATCAGGTGACCCAGAACCCTGTAATTATGCTGCAATAGGTCTAGGCCGTTGGAGTGGGGCTCCAATGATGATTTCTTCTCCTTCACTCACCTTTGTTCACTGTGTTTATACCCCACTCTGCTTTGAATCATTCGTTATTATTAATCCCATGTCCCTCCCCTCACCCCCAAATGGTCGAGCCGATGGCACTTCATAAATAAAATTGAATTAAATTACTTTTATGTTGACAATACACACCACACTTTTAGGAATCCTAGTTCTAAGGCTTTTTGTAAATTTTCGACCAATAAATCATCAAGTTGACCTTGAAGACCTCGGTGGATGGAAGGCAAATTTCAGTGGATTGTTAACATGACCCCTACAAAGTTTTATCAGAATTCATTCAAAATGTTTCAGGCTATCGTGTTTACAGACAGTCACGATGACATTGGTAGAAGTGAAGAGTGAGATTTTTTTTTTTGGTAAAAATATCAAAAGATAAACTGAGTCTCAAAAAACACAAAACCAAAATCCAACCTGAGAGCAGAAGGTTAAAGTAGGAGGAAAAACCAGGACACAGATCCAAAGAGCGTGGATCATGTCGATACACTGGGGGCTCACTTGAAGGAAATGAGACACAGGTGCACGCAACCAACACAGGTGAGACAATCAGACGGCAAATAAATGTGAAACAAGACACATGAGAATAAAACTGGAAATAAGCAAAGGGCAAATAATAAACACGCAAAACACGACAGCAGCCGGGGAAGAGACCCTAACAGATGAGACTGAGTGGCAAAGAAAAGACAGGGAGAAGCTGCAGGACGTAAAAACAATCAATAAAAAACAAGAATCAAAACCTTAAGCACAAGAACAGTAATGTAATCCAAAGAAGAACCAAAAAGCTAAACAGTAACCAGAGTGCAAACAATGCAACAAAACTAAAGCTCTGCATTACTAGCACTGTACTGTACTGGTTAGAACAGGTCTTGGGTTTGAATCCCTGCTGGGGGCTTTCTGTATGAAGTTTGTGCCTATATGGGTTCTCTTTAGGTACTCTTGGCTCCTCCCACAGTCCAACGACATGCATGTTAGGTTAAATGGTTATTTTACACTTGCAGTAGGTGTGAGTGGTTGCGTGTCACTTTGTGTATATCTAGTGTCACAACCCTCGTTTGGTCAGTATTTGCATGATGTTTAGGTTTAACTCTGGAGCTTGTGGCTGCAAAGGTCTGCAGCTGTGTGTGTGACTGGACCACGCTACAAACAAAAGGTCAACAGAAGAGCGTCCCTATTACTAATTCTAGACGCTTAATAACCTGCTGAACACACAGCCACTCTAGCAGCCGGTCACTGACTCCAGATGATGCATGCTCAGTGCAAAGCAGCACAGAGGCCAATCAATCACATGCAGTTTAGAGAGGCATTTTCTGTGCTGTGCACATGCACAGCAAAGTAATAGATTCATAACTTGTTATGGAAATTTCCCTGCATGTTCAAAGTGACACAAAGATAGCTCCACACGACAAAGAAAGCAATCGCTCTGAGCTGGATAACATGTCAGACTGTCAGCTGATAAGAAATTTGTTTAGGAGGAGCTTGCTGACAGAGGAGGGTTCTCCCTGTTTGGTGTCGGGATGAGATTTTATCCCGTTTTTACAGTCAGAGCTTGTCTGCGCCACAACAGAGAGATCCTGATTGTTCAGGGCACTTTTCATACTCGTATAAACAGACCTGCATCACCCTCAGTCCTTGATATCATCTGATGATAATAGTTAAAGGGTTAAAAGTACAAATTATTGGATGTTGTGTTAGTTACTTAAAGACGAGCACAGACGGAGCTGGAGTGCAGCCCAGTGTGGATAATGTGCTTTCTTCTTCGAGTCCCTGATACCAGGGCGGGCAGGGAAGGCCTGAACAGAGGTCGAACCTATCGAGTGGAACTAAGCTCCCAAAACGTGATACATCACCATGTCAGGGATCTTGTGAAAATAAGCCGATTCCATTATGATTATGAAGCCAGTGTCATTTGTTTACGTCAGAGCGGGAGCAGATGATTAATGTGCGGCCATGTTTGCATTTATTTTTGGGTATCCTGGTTTGCACATTCAGTGGGAGTGCCTTCAGTCACAGCTCACTCATTAATATGAGGATATTATGGGCATAATCTACTTACAGCCTAATTTTTAATAGAGCCTTGGCATTTAATGTGTGCAGAGTGGCTTCAAGTAGCTGCAAGAGTAGTGCAGCCGTGATGGAGGAATAATAAAAAGTGTGGCAAACGTCCAATAACAGCAGTGAAGCAGCAGACATTAGCCTGCAGGGTTATACAAACAGCTACTGTTTCTGCTGCACTCAGTCTAACACACACTAACGCTGCACTCACATGGAGTCAGAGCAGCAGCCTCCATCTTTGTCACGGGCTTTTAAGCTCGCAGACACGGTTAGTGTTACATTCTCCGCTCGGGTGGTGAAATTATTTTCTCTCTTATTTCCACAAAACTGGCACACAAGTGTGCCGGTTTACCGTAGCCACACATCCCCTTCTGGTAGCTTGTTTTTGTTTTGTTTTTTTAAAATAACTTTTTGCAAGAAACTTTAGGAGTAACCCAAACTCATAACGATGACCTTGTTTGTTCAAGCACAGAGCAGCCCGTCCGCAGATATCGCTCGCGGTCAGATGAGCTCTCCGTTGTCAGGATTAGAGGTGGAAGGGTCGGTGTTTGCACACGTGATCACACACAGAGGGTTTCTATAACCTTGAGGCTGTCTGAACCTTAACCTGACCAATCCTTACATTAATAAAAACATGGGCAGAAATCATTTTTGTAATATTGAGACATGCTTTGAAAGATTCTGATAAATGGGTCAGCGGGATGAGATAATGACCTAATTTAATTTTGATTTGGAGGGACTGTGAGCCTCCTCTGCCTCTGTGATCTGTACATGCACTAGAAAACGCTCAACAAGTTTGTTTTGTTTGTGCTACAAGACCACAGGGCAGATTCCTGCGAGTTTAATTACATGAATGTACAGCGAGATTATAAAGGAGATGAGAAGAGCAGGACTACACTCAGAAAATTAAAGGCTGGAAAAAGAAAAATAACTATTTGTAATCATGTTTAATGCCGAGCAGCCAGCATGAAAGAGACGAATGTATTTAATGTGCTCTTCTTACATTTATTACCGCATTTGTTTAGAAAGGCAACTCAATACAAAGCTGCCCAAACAGCAGTACCCCCCCCCCCGTGCTGCTGCTGAAACTGACGGCTCGGCTTTAAAGGTGTTTGGATTTATCGGAGCAGCAGGAATTGCTGTCTCGTCTCTCCTGAGTGAGGCTTTTTGTGACAGTGTGTCACATCAGAATATTATATAATATATATACCTGAGGTATGAAAGAAATGGATACAAAAAGGTAAAAGTAAGGAAATATTGCATATTCCAGCATCTCCAATTTCCCATTCCCCATTCGCTCAGTGCCTCCTTTTAGAGCCATTCCATATTCCCTCAGGTACAAGGAAATGGCTCTGTGTCCTTTTCTCCGTGTAAATGGGGAATATCTGTAAAGAGGCACATCATTAGATATTTATTTAAATTACCCAAATGCCCCTGTGCTGCAGGGGGCAGACGGTTCACTGATTTGGGGTCCTGGTTACTTTGTTACTGCTGTTTCCGAGGTCACAGATGAAGCATCAAATTTAAATTTTCCATTTCCATGAAACCAAATGCTGAGAACAAAGTGTCAGATTCTTAGTATAAAACATGCAACATTTTACACATTCTTTTGAAGTACAAACGTGTGTTTTTACAAGACAAAAACTCCTACACAATACACTTTAAAAGCATAACTCATATCAGCAGATATAAATTTCTGTGGTAAATATAAGTGATGTGTGCCACCGGGTACACACACACTAAGCTCTACATCCAAGGTCATGAATGTCAATTAGGGCCGTTTGATAGCACCCCCATCATGTGGAGGAGCTGAATAATTGGTGGCAATGATTCAGAAACACTGATCTGGGCTCCAGCTGCCCACAGTGGCCTCCGGGCGCCACACGGGACAAGATGAACGACTCCACACAGCCAACAGCGCCCATGGGTGAAGCCCAGAGCCCTGGTGACAGATTGACTTTGTTATTAAGTAGAGAGAGTTATGGGCTCGTGAACACATGCTGACACATTGTTACTCGTTAGGTAAAGGGCGGTGACTAATTAATATGCTGGAACATTAATCAGTCTGTAATAAATTGAAGTTTTTAAGTTCATTTAGTTGAAAATTTGATTGCCACCAACGTGGTGTCAAAAATAACATGTAACACGGATGTGATGGAGTTTAGCATCAATACAAAGATATCAAAGCACATCTGTGAGACTCTCTCATCCTTCATTATACCCACTGCTGACAATGAATGTCTTAGCTCCAAAGCCAGCACTGAGCTCACTCATGTCCTACACACTGAACAGGATATAGATGTATGTGGGCAGCCATGTTGACCCAAATTACACCAATGTGTGTAATTTATGCACATCTTGCTTCATCACTGTTGATATAAACCTGCTGCTGGTTGAGTATTCTGAACTCTTTACCATTGTTTCGCACCCGGCTGAGAGGACTTGTTCAAATGTGGTTGAATGGTTGTGTGTCACTCTGTGTATATCTAGCCTCACAACCCTTGACTGGTCAGTATTTGCATGATGTTAAGGTTTAAGGTTTAAGGTTTAAGGTTTAACTCTGGAGCTTGTGGCTGCAAAATGTGTGCAGCTGTGTGTCTGACTGGACCACGCTACAAACAAAAGGTCAGCAGAAGAGCGTCCCTATTACTAATTCTAGACGCTTAATAACCTGCTTACCTGTAATTTTACTTGACGCCTGGTTAGGGACCAAAATCTGTTTGGGTTGGATTAAAATATTCTTCTTCCATAACAGCTGTGTTTAAACATGATGCCACTCATTCATAAACAAATGTGCATGTGTCAGAAGGGGGGATGGCCACAAACCGCTGTGTTAAGGCAAAGATACCAAGACTTTGACTGAATCCCCAGGACTGAGGACTGGCTGAAGTGTATCATTATCAGAGCTACTTTGTAAAGTCTAGGTAGATTTCAACCACACCACTCCATTGTCTAACCTGGTGAATAACAGCCAGCTTTGTGCAGTGACCTTTGAAAACACTGCAATAATTGCATAAATTGACCACGTAAATCTTTATCTGACCCCTCTGACCCATTTTCACAACTGGATACATTGATTTAGAAAATTAGATTTGCTGTAGCGCTGTGACCTGATCGGACATGTTCGATACTGGTGCGGTAAAATAAAAATATTTTACAGCATCTGATAAAAGTGAAGCAATCAATTTTCCAATGTGCTCACACAGAGAACAAACCCATGAAAACTAAGGCTGTGAGCTGCTACCTCTATGAGTCTGTGTGCCTACAGTTTAAGTATTGTATGAAACAAACTCATTTCCTTTTATGTGAAGCAGCTTGCAGTGATCTTTTTGTCCAGCCTCTCTTTGTGTCCCTGGTCACTCACAGGTGTCAGTCATCACTCGGGCGGCCCTCCCAAATGTTTTTGTTTATCTCGAGGAGGAAAATGCTGCAGTATTTTTCCCTGTCACAAAGAAAAGACTGACGTAACAGAATGACACCACTTTGACTGCAGCACATCATTGAGTTGACACTTCAGTCCCTTGCAGGATGCTTCAGTTTGTGTGTGTGTGTGTGTGTGTGTGTGGGGTGTAGGAGGTGGTGGTGGGGTATGGTACATACAGACAGTTTTATCTGAACTACTGTTGCTAGGAGACGTGAAAACCTTCCAGTAGAATGTTAATTAAAGAAAACTTCTGATAGTTTAGAAAAAGGTTTTTTTTTCATCATTCTTGTCATTTATGATATTTGTTTACTGTATTTATTTATTTAGGTTTAGGAAGCAGAGTCTGGGGACGAAGGGGACGACTTCCCCGTCACTGAAGGTGAGCCTGAGCTAGCGTGTGATGTTGAGAGATACCGGCTAGATGTAGCCGGGCTCACCTCAACGCACAGCAGGGCTCTGGAACCAGTCTCAGAGAGGGGCTGGACTCTGAGTTGCCCTCACTGAGAGGTAGCGGGCTGGGGTGGGTATCCTTGTTCCCCTCGGCTTACTGGTGGATGACGGAGTTGTTTCCCTGTGCCTTTGGGCCGTGGAACGGGTCCTGATTGTTTGTGCTTATGCACCGAATGACAGTTCAGAGTACCCAGCCTTCTTGGAGTCACTGGGCGGATGTTCGAGGGTGCTCCATTCAATTCTGTCAAGATGGGGTGCTGAGTGTACATTAATGGGAAATAAAATGAACTTTTTTGATTTTAGCAAATGACTGCAATGAAACAAAGAGTGAAAAATTTAAAGGGGTCTGAATACTTTCTGTACTCACTGTCCACCTACCAGAATCTCATCTGTAATAAGTGCACTTTGTTTTAGTGATAACATTTTAACGAGTTGTCTTTGTTTCTTAAAGTATGAAAACTGTTATACTCTCAAAACATGTTATCTTTTGTTTTCGGACTTTTCAGCTGAAAAACACAAAGGAAGCGGGAAAGAAAGGAGCTCAGAGTCAGTTTTTAGACTTTTGAGTAACACATCATTGAATCAAATAACAAAAGAACACAATTCCATTTTCAAGCACTGGAACAATACAACAAAAATAGAAATGCTTATTTCTAGTTGCAGAGAGTGATTTACTACAGCTAGCACAAACAACATTCTAGCACTGCCTTTAGGTTTTGTAGACTGTTGCCTCCCACAAGGAGAGATAATGGTCCATATTATTGCCCCCTGAGTGTTTGGTGCTTGTACTGTAATATCTTGCATTGGAGGCCCTGCACACCCTTAAACATGTATTTATGACCAGAAGTTTATATTGGTTAGCTTTGGGTATTGCATGTTTAAGAAAACATCTGTTTGGGTTAATATATATATATATATATATATATATATATATATATATATATATATATATATTACAGTCTGAAGGGGATTTCAGCCTCCTCTAAATGCATCTCTAAAATTAGAAACATCCTTTCTCAGACTGATGCTGGAAAGTTAATCCATACATTTATTACTTCTAGGCTGGACTACTGTAATTCATTATTATCAGGCTGTCCTAAAAGCTCCATGAAAAGCCTTCAGCTGATCCAAAATGCTGCAGCTAGAGTACTGACAGGGACTAGAAAGAGAGAGCAGATTTCTCCCATATTGGCTTCTCTTCATTGGCTCCCTGTTAAATCTAGAGTAGAATTTAAAAACCTTCTCCTAACATACAAGGTCTTGAATAATCAGGCCCCATCTTATCTCAAAGACCTCATAGTACCGTATCACCCCAATAGAGCACTTCGTTCTCACACTGCTGGCTTACTTGTGGTTCCTAGGATACTTCAGAGTAGAATGGGAGGCAGAGCCTTCAGCTTTCAGGCCCATCTTCTGTGGAACCAGCTCCCAGCTTGGATTCAGGAGACAGACACCCTCTCTATTTTCAAGATTAGGCTTAAAACCTTTTTGATCAAGCTTATAGTTAGGGCTGGATCAGATGACCCTGAACCCTTCCTTAGTTATGCTGCTATAGGCCTAGGCTGCTGGGGGGTTCCCATGATGCACTCTGTTTGTACGCCGCTCTGCATTTAATCATGAGTTATCATTAATCTATGGCTCTCTTCCACAGTTTGTCTTTTGTCCTGTATCTCTCCCTTCACCCCTTACCAATTGCTACAGGTTTCTTCCTGTCAAAAGGGGAGTTTTTCCTTTCCACTCTCGCCAAGTGCTTGCTAATAGGGAGTTGTTTTGATTGTTGGGTTTCTCTGTAATTATTGTAAGGTCTTTACCTTACAATCTAAAGCGCATTGAGGCGACTGTTTGCGATTTGGCGCTATATAAATAAAATTGAATTGAATTAAAGACACATTTATTTAACATGCACTTATTCACAAGGGACGCAAGATCGCTTAAAATATAATCATGTCATAACAGTTTACAAAAGGGGTAAGATGATCTCTTATGTCTGCTAATTAAACATCTGCCAGTGTTGTCAGTATGGAGTTATGTTGGTAATTAGGTCAAACGCCATGAGAATAAAAAGATATAAGCTGGTTTTTCCACACATTAAATAAATCCAGGCGGAAAGGAAGACAATCTCAGTCCCACACGGGCAACATAATGAAAATGGATGTTCAAAGAATAAAGGCTAGACCCTTTGCTGTCAGCATTTACAGTAGTTCTGCATGTCACATCACATTTATCTAGATGCTAAACAGCTTTTAGATCTCTAAGGAAGTGGAATGCTTTATCTTGGTATTGAACTTGACAGGTTCATAAATATTCAGGATGCAACAAGATTAAGTGAGCTACTTGACAACTGGAAAGGCAGTCATTTTTTCCTGATACTGGTACAGTAATTATTTACTTTATGTGTACTTATGTATTTATTGAGGTTTTGTGCCTTTAAATATGAACCTAATATGAAAAAAAATGCTTTGCAAGTCTTTGAAGGAAAATCATGCATACAGCATCAATAAAAATGGTAAAACCTAATCATAATTTCATAATTATAGGACTGGATATTTTGTGAAAGAATGAGTGATTATAAAAACAAGAAGAAATATTTGATGCTACCTTCATGCATCTTGTTAACTGCACAGGTTGTGTTTGAACAGCAGCATCTGTGTTGATCAGCCTAATTCAATTAGGACGTTATCTCTTATTCATAGTCAATTAAAATGACAAAGAAGTGTCACCATGCTGTAGGCTGCTGCACCTGCTGCCTGCCAGATAACCTCTAAAGCCACCTTCAGCACAAGACAACAGTCACTGCAGCATGGCAAACAAACAAAAATAGCATGTCTCTTCCTGTTAAAAGGGAGTTCTTTTTCTTCCCACTGTGGCCAAGTGCTTTTTTATAGAGTATCACTTGATTGTTGGGTTTTCCCTCTAATATCATCAGATCTTTACTTCACAGTAGATAAAAACTTCTTGCTGTGAATCAGGAAACTTCGAGGTGCAGCATTTGTCTTATAGGTTTTGGACAGGGTCTATGAGCATAAGAGATGACATCCTTTTCACCTCAAAGTATCTAGAATAGGAACCTCAGCACAATCTTCCAAACAACATGCAATACGCTAATGAAAGAGAAAATGGCACATGATGAGCATGCACAGAAAACGGGTGTTAGACTACCTGATGATGTCATGATCTGGGGTTTGGGGACCCTGCGATTTTAGTTTTCTCCTTTTATGGTCTGTTCTCGGGGTTTTCTTTTGTTGTGGGGTTTTGGTGTGTTTTGTTCCTTGTCTCGTGTCTAGTCTGCGTCACTGTTCCCCTGAGTCACTTCCTGTTTTATTTTGATAGTCTCGTGTTCCCTGTGCTTTGTGTTTAGTTTTACTCCCCTTATCGTTAGGTTCATTTGGTTCACCTGTTGTCCCCTGATGTGTTCACTTGCCCTAATCCCCTTGTGTGTATTTAAGCCCTTGGTTTTCCTTTGTTCGGGTCCTCGTCTGTTCATCCACGCGGTGATGGTTGTGTGTTTTGTTTTCCAGTTTTCGAGTTTTCCAGTATTTTCGAGTTTAGTTTTGTGTAGCTGGCTCCTGCCCGGCGTCTGGCATTCCCTACCTGTCAAATAAAGTGATTAAGCACACATCCGCTCTTGCCGCGTCCTGCTTTGAGGTCCTCCCTGCCCTGCCTGCAGCACCCAGCCGTGACAGATGAAGGAGTTAAAGGCAAAACAATTTCACTTTGCATCAATGCATTTAATGCCACAACGAGGCTTTGACAGTCTCTGTAATCAAACTTTATCACTGGTGAATGTGTAAATAAGAGGAGCAGCACACAGCCAAATAAACAAATTGTGGTCGCGGTCTCAATATTTTTAGATCTCACGTAGTCACGAGCGATTCTCCAAAAATATTTGCAGTTCCTTTTTCAGAGGCTCCTGGCATTCCCAGTGCAAAAGGCTTAGACAGCATATCATCCTCTGTATGTTTTCCTCTCAACTTAAATCACCTTACAATGAAAACTCCGCTGAAATATTGAGCAGCAGTTTTCTTATATATTTCCAGGCAAATGTTAGAACAAGGCAGAACAAAAGAAGCCTATTCAGTTTGAAGTTTAGTCCCGCAGAGCTGCAGTGATGCAGAGTACAGAGCTGCTTTGAAATGGCACCAGCCTGGTGTGGTTGTGAGGAGAAAGAACAAACATGAATGCATTCAGAGTTTTTGCCACACCTTGCAGAATGAGTTCACTGGCATGTTGCTTTATTTAGAAACAAACACGTCTGCTTGCCTTCAGACCTCAGATTCCCAGAAAGCTCAGATGTAATATGCTAATGTAATCATGCACTTCTTCTGGCTCTCTGAAAAAGTAGCGTTGTGCCCTCGTAACACTTCAGAACAATTTAGGCTTGTCATTTATGCACCCCCCCCCCAATTCAAATCACTCATAACTCCAAATAATACTAATTTCTGATCCTCTTTTGAATTTTTAACCATTATAAATGTACTATTTGCATCCAGATTTGTATGTATGAGTAATTTGCCAAATATTACAAAGTTGTTTTGTGTCCTGTCAGCTGCAGAGATTTGGGACACACCGGTAGGCCCTGTGGTGCTGATTCCACAGCACCCTCTACAAGCATGAATCATTAAAGAGAGGTTTCACTTTGATGTTTGTTGGCGACTGTCTGACTCTCCCTGCAAATTTCCCACAGGGATGGAGAACCTCTTCCCTTCCAGATGTGGCTGTAACCTGGAACGACCCGGCCCTGTTGTGTATTTGTTGTGCAGCGATCAGGACATGACCACTGCTCGGGTCTCAGCGCCTCAAGATTTAATTCAATTTCAATTCAATTTTATTTATATAGCGCCAAATCACAACAAACAGTCACCTCAAGGCGCTTTGTATTGTGGGTAAAGACCCTACATTAACACAGAGAAAACCCAACAGTCATGATGACCCCCTATGAGCAAGCACTTGGCGACAGTGGGAAGGAAAAACTCCCTTTTAACAGGAAGAAACCTCCAGCAGAACCAGACTCAGGGAGGGGCAGTCATCTGCTGTGACCGGTTGGGGCTGAGGGGAGAGAGACAGGACAAAAGACATGCTGTGGAAGAGAGGCAGAGATTAATAATAACTAATGATTAAATACAGAGCGGCGTACAAACAGAGTGCATTATGGGAACCCCCAGCAGCCTAGGCCTATAGCAGCATAACTAAGGAAGGGTTCAGGGTCACCTGATCCAGCCCTAACTATAAGCTTGATCATAAAGGAAAGTTTTAAGCCTAATCTTAAAAATAGAGAGGGTGTCTGTCTCCTGAATCCAAGCTGGGAGCTGGTTCCACAGAAGAGGGGCCTGAAAGCTGAAGGCTCTGCCTCCCATTCTACTCTGAAGTATCCTAGGAACCACAAGTAAGCCAGCAGTCTGAGAGCAAAGTGCTCTATTGGGGTGATATGGCACTATGAGGTCTATGAGATAAGATGGGGCCTGATTATTCAAGACTTTGTATGTTAGGAGAAGGTTTTTAAATTCTATTGTAGATTTAACAGGGAGCCAATGAAGAGAAGCCAATATGGGAGAAATCTGCTCTCTCTTTCTAGTCCCTGTCAGTACTCTAGCTGCAGCATTTTGGATCAGCTGGAGGCTTTTCAGGGAGCTTTTAGGACAGCCTGATAATAATGAATTACAGTAGTCCAGCCTAGAAGTAATAAATGCATGGATTAACTTTTCAGCATCAGTCTGAGAAAGGATGTTTCTAATTTTATAAATATTGCGCAGATGTAAAAAAGCCGTCCTACATATCTGTTTAATATGTGCATTGAAGGACATATCCTGGTCAAAAAAGATTTCTCACAGTGTTACTGGAGGCCAACGTAATGCCATCCAGAGTAAGTATCTGGTTTGACACCATGTTTCTAGAGTAGGAATCTGATTGGCTTGGATTAATGTAGAGAGCTGGATGAACTCTGTGCAGAATCTTTAACTCTTTTAACATTAATGATTTGATGAACAATTTATTAACACTATACAACTCGAGGCTTGGTGGGTCAGTGGAATCAGTTTAAATTAATTTACTTCTTAAATCACTAGTTATGGATTTTTACATTTTAAATAACAGCTATCCTGCAGCAGCAACGCAAGCCCCAGAAACTGCATTTATATCCAACTTTACAACAACAAATATGTTACTGGAAGCACAGTTTCGACTAGAAGATAACAGCTTCTATCATCTACTGTAAGTCAGTTTGTATTTTGATGAGATATGCTGTGCATTAAGGGACTGGGAGCCCCGGCAGTAAACACGCTGCTGAAGGAATCTCCTGTGTACCACATTTGCCGCGCTCTGGAAAGTTTGTTGACCTAGATCTGCTTTCACAGTGTTAATTGGTGGATGTGCAGTGATCTATTCTGGCGTCGCATTAAAGTTGGATGTTGATGTGCGACCATGTTTGAATATGATTGTTTAATTGTTGATGGATAATTATCGCACCCATTAGCAAGCACTGTTGTAATCACACAGTAACTTTGGTCTGCTGCCTATGAGAGACTTTAAGAGGCAATTTTTCCTTTTTGTCTTTGCTCCTTTCTTCTTTTATGCATGACATTTTATGAAAGAAAATGACAAAGTACTTATGTAAACCTGAGTTTGGCCGGCTGTTGAACTGCATTTGATTTTGGGAACCTGTGAATTTATTGTCTAACGTGCAAATATGAGTGGTCATTAATACTGAGACTGTAAGCAGACTTCATCAGAAAGCTTTCCTGAGAAAGGGCCAAACTGATTGTGTCCCTCGACTTCAGACTCGACATATTCATGTGCAGGTATCCGTTTAGAGGGGCGAACATAAGTGTTGTATTGAACACACAGCAGTAGCAACAGATTACAGCCTGAAAATTGCAATGTAAGTAATCCAATCTGGAGCTGTAGGTGCAAAGGAAGAGGACACACATTTTATGGAATAGCAAAAATGAAGTTTGATGTGCTCTCATTCTGAGCTGTTTAACCATCACTGGCTGCTGGCTCCGAGTTTGGGGAAAGATGGGACAATTGATTTTGTATGGCTTATTATTCAGAGATTGTCTCCCTACATTAACATTGCCTACTTACCAACACTGGAGGGGGAACACACAATAACAAAATGGGGGTAGGCAGAGGACAGAGGACACACTTCCTTTTATACAACCAGAGAGGAATCTCTGCTTCTGAGCACTTAATCAGCAAACTATGGGTGTGGTGCTCATTTCTGAGTCCTGTGAGCTCATGAATGATCCCCAGGCCATCTGCAAACACGCTGCCATCAGTGGCATACGGCCAATCCGGAGCTTCAGAATAAGTGCTGTAAAATATCGATTGTTCCCTTTGAAGTGCTGTTTCATTGTGCTTACAGATATGATTTCTGCACATTGTGTATTAAAACACCACAAGTGTGAATTTTGATCTGCTGGGATTTTCCATCTGTAGGATTTACAGAGAGTGGTCTGAGTGAGCAGCAGTTCTTTGGGTAAAAATGCCTCGTTGATGCCAGAGGTCAATGGTTGGACTGCTTTGAGCTGATTGGAAGGCAACACCAACTCAAACAACCACATGCTATGACCAAGGCATGCCACACCTTGAATCAGATGGGCTACAGCAGCAGAGGACCATGCAGGTCAGTTAAGAACAGGAAACCGAAGCTACAATTCACCAAAACTGCACAGCAGATGTTTCCTGGTCTGATGAGTCTCAGTTTCTGTTGCAACATTCAGACGGTGGGGTCAGACTTTGGTCTAAACCAGCATGGATCCATCTTCCTCTGTACCAACGGTTCAGGCTGCTGTTGGTGGTGTGAAGTGTCACACTTTGGGCTCCTTCGCACCAACCGAGCATCGGTTAATATGTTCGTCCCTTTGTTGGTCAGTGTACCCATCCCCTGATGGCTGCTTCCAGCAGGACATCAAAGCATAATATAAATTCACTGCACACAAATGGCCTCCACAATCACCAGATCCCAATCCAATGGAGCGCATTTGGGATGTGGTGGAACATGAAATTTGTATGATGGATGTGCAGCTGATGAATATGCAGAAACTGTGTGATGCTATCATGTCAATATGAACCAAAATCTGTGAGGAACATCTGCAGCACCTTGTTGAATCTTTGCCCTGAAGAATTCAGGATCTGAGTGATGATTCCCCAATCCTGATTAGTAGTATTAGTATTGAATAGAAAATGCAAACATCCTAGATTTTTGGAGCAGAACTCAGAATGAACCCTTACTGACAGAACAGCCTGAACATTTATTACATATTAATGCATGTGCAGTTCTAAATGTGTTGCAGTTTTTGACAGTATGAGCACAGTTTTAATGTGAATGGAAATCCAAGATTTAAGAGGACCGTGTTGGCTGCCCTGTTGGCTTAAATGAGTGTTTTCAAAATTCTTACAAAGGATTCAGTTTGCCTCTAAAATGACCTAAAAGCTGTTTTTCCGGAGCTGCACTGTTTCATGTTTTCCCAGTTAAATGCATTTTTAATGGAGCGAAGGGTGAGTAAAACTCTGCTGAATAAAAACGGCTAAATGCAGTTTTTGGAGGAGTATTCATTCAAAGTCACTCTCCTGAAGTAAGTGTTTGACAACAGGCTGCCACACACCCACACAGGTTTGCCTATGCTGATGAAAACACATAGTGTGACACTTCAAGTTGATAGTTTGTCATTTTCTATAAGGCGAGAGGCTCTGAACTATTGCGGGTTTTCATTTCTGCTTCCATTGCAGTTTTTCTAAGCCCTGAAGCAGCTGTCAGCCAGTACACATTTAGGAAACCACATTGTGGACTTATTCTGCATATGGTGTGATGATTCAGATCATTGCTGCTGACCCAGAGGAGCTAATACATATCCAGCAGTAATATTAACAGGAAATACAAAGGCTTCCTGTTTACTGTGCATCGTGTGAGTATGGAGCCTTTCACTGTACTCTGCTTCTTTGACATATTTTCTTACATTTTTCTGAAACCTTGCGTGTTTTTTTTTGTTTATTTGTTTTTTGTGCACAGGCTGGAAAAAAACTGGGATTCATTTATTTATTTTTGGTTTCCAGTTAAAACACATTTCTGACTTGTGATGAACTCTGGAACAAGACAGGATTTACATCCAGGATGACTCAGCTGATGATGTTACAATCAATTCCAAGCTTGAGGCACAAAATTGGGACCACAGAAATACTTTTATTCAAAATTTTGTGGACTGCATTGCGTTCTAAATTTAATGCCAGAGGCAGAGCTGGATCCAGAGGAGGTGTAGATGGATGCGGGATGATGCTGAAATGGAAGTTAGCCATAGAGGATAAGGTTTTGGCTTCATTTGTATGCAAACACGAGCAGCATCAGCACCTAGTGGCATCAATGTAATGAGCTCTGGATTCAGAGCCAATGTTTTCCTTAATAATCTCACTTCATGGTCTTCATACACAGATGCCCACCTCTTCCAGGGGACACCACCGAGTTCTCAAGCCAGCCTAGAGATGTAACCTCTTCAGCCTCCTCACAGTAGGACATGCCCCAAACACTTCACCTAAGAGGCATCCAAACTACCTCTACTGGGTCCTCTTGGGGGGGGGGATTCACTGATTGGGTGGGTTAACAGCTTCACTTTCATGCTTAGCTCTCTCTTCAAGACAACAGCATCCATCTGCCAGGCTCCTGCTCCACGCTCGCCTCACTCGTGAACAAAGCCCTGAGGTAAACAAACTCTTTCAGCTGAGGCAGCAACTCATTCCTAACAGTGAGCACTTGGAGGTGCTTCATGCTCAGCTACAAACCTCTCCAGGGAAATCTGGAGGTCATGGCCACATCATCTAGAAGAAGCAGAGAAGACATTCTGAGGCCACTGAGGCTACCCTCCACCTCTGAGCTCCACCTATAAATTCTATCCATAAAAATTAGGAACAGATTTAGTGATCAAGAGTCCAAGACCCACTGGGACTTGCACATTATTGCTGGCAATGCAAGCCAGGCTCAGGAGCTGAATAGCCCACAGGCTCATCCATCCATCCATCCATCAATCGTTGCCCAGCCTCAGTTTAAAAAGAAAAAAACAAAAAGCACCGACTGTTCTCTTTCTTCTTTGTGTTTAAATCTCTGCTCCACAACAAAATAACTGCAGTAATTGGTTTTGGCTATAAAGGCTGACAAAGGTCAAAGATCATTTGGTGCTTAAATTTACTTAAAAATATGTAAATGTATTCATGGTGCTCATGATGCCTTTCTTCTGCTTACAGCAGGGAGTACCTGCTGCTGTGCCTCTTTCCTCTGATGGAGGCTTTTGTAATGTTTGAAGTTAAAACCTAGAAGCAAATCTGCAGCTGAATGCAGGAAATGTACTGGGAGGCTACACAATGGCTGCCAGGAGTCCAATAAAGTGTTTCCTCACACAGTGCAGGCACTCAAATATCCTGTGTCTGCATTAAAACTTGTCAAATGAGAACAAAAAGTATTGTTTTGAAACCCGGTTCTATGCATACACATGCCACAGACAATGAAGCCACAAAAATCATGAAATAATGTTAATCAGCTCTTCATGGCAAACAAATGAATGTCAGAGTGATTGTTCATAGTGCTTTAATTTCATGCCAGCAGTCATTTTGGTAAAAAGAGATGCCCCACCCCCCCAGGAGTGAACTCACATTTGCGGTGAATGAACCTCAGAAGCTGGTGACACCAGTGGGTCTCCATCGTGCTATAAGCAGCACAGGCCCACCATGGTTGTGGTATCACCTCTCGTTTTTGGATGCGCATTCCTTCGCCTGTCCACGCAGCTCGGTCGCCAGCAAACGTGGCAGCAGAGCGAGGTGGTAGAAATCAAAGAGAGAAAATAAAACGGGGTTTATACTGCGGCACCGCTGACAGTTCAATCGGCACCCGTTTTTGGCGTCGAGCCTCTGATGGGTTACACAGCCTCAGTGTTTAGCCGTCCCTTTGTAAATGTCATAGACAAAGCAGAAATGCCAGGCTTTGTGTTTTTCTGGCTGCCGCGTGTCCTGCAGCAGAACAAAAGGAGATTTTTACATAAACACGGTGCAGATGTCCGTCACGCGTGTGATTTGGCAGCATCGGGGCTCACGCGGAAAAGATCACGTGTGTCACAGGAAAACGACTGCTTTATGCAGCTTTTAATAGCTTAAAGAGACACTGGCTGGTAGGTAGAACCGCTGCTGCTGCTTTGTTTCTCTGAAATATTTTCAGTAGATCTATTATGCCTGGTGTATGGGGCAGGGACACAGAAATGAAAAGCATCCATTTTCCCCAAGCGACCACACAAACAGCATACCAACGATGAACAAAGGTTGTATTTTTATTTTTAAACACTGGAGCATAAATTAGAGTTGGGGTCAGAATAAGTTCCAACCAAGCTAACCTGACCAAAAGAACCAAACCAAAGCACAGCAGCTTCCCTGCACAGACTAACAGACAGGAGAAAACTGCTCCCTGCTACTTACGACTGAACACGGCAGCAGTTACAGATAATCGCTGCTGTGGAAGGTCGGGAGGCCTCTCCCTTTGATTTCCATCCTGGTTCCTTATGGAAGGTGTGGTCATCAGGCTGGGCCCCTGCACATTCCAGTTATCATTCACTCTCACACCCCACACAGACCTTTTTATAAAAGGGAGGAAACACTAGTTACTCAGAATGACACATGCATGAGACAGAAGTCATAATGTACCCCCTTCTCAGGGAGATGCTCAGTTCAATAAAGACACACTGATAGGCTAAGGTCCGCGGAAATGAAGTGGTTGTGAACTAGAGCCAGTGTACACTTCAAAGTAGGTAGTGTACACTGGGCAAAGGTAGTTTAGCTGATGTTTGCACTTTTTAGAGAATTAACAGAGAGGATAATGTTTGCCCTGCTGGTCTAGTAGATGTGGGTCATGTTTGACATGCACCACATACATTAGCGTCAACCTTAAGTTTAAAGAGCAAAACTGGGTGATGCTAGAATTGATGCACCATAAAACAGAGCCAGAGGACCAAAGAAAGGGCTTCAATAAACATGTCATGGTCCTGGCTCTGCGACCCCTCTGTTCTTTAGTTAATGGTTATTTTTGCCTTTGTTATCACTGTGTCATTTTGTTATATTGTTTCATGTGTTCCCCGTTTGTATTCTGAAGTTCCCAGTTGCTTTAGACCTTAGTTCTCCCTGTGTTTTGTCCCGTGGTGTTCCCCTCTGTGTGGCGTTTCCTGCGTCTGTCTCCCCATGTTGTCTAGTCTGTGTTTGTATCACGCTTGGTTCCCTGTGTGTTGTGTTGAGTTTTATGTCCCTCTGTCTCATTAGTGTCATTTGATGCACCTGTTCTGCTCCAGCTGTCTCCACTTCCCTGATGACTCTGTGTATTTGTCTCAGTCTTGTTTCCGGCGTGGCTGCGTTTCATCCTGTGTTCCCTTTAGTTTAGTTACCCACTTTGGTTCATGTATTTGTTTGAGTCACAGCCACAGTAGGCTCGCTTTAGTTAATTCACCTCTGCCTGCTCCTGCGTTTAGGTCCTCACCCTCACACACAGCACACGGTCTGCTTCCACGCCTCGTGACAAAACTGACCAAACATGTTAAATCAGCCACCACAGGAAACATATGAAATCAAAGCTAACAGCACGACTGTCCTATTAAAGGGCCTGTCTGCATTTTTTTTGGAGTCTTAGTTGCTGGCACAACGCCCGCATGAGTGTTTATCACCAGGTTTCTGCTCACAGGCTTTCAGCAGTTCAGACACTTTCACATTTTGTCATTTTCAAACCGGTGGAGGACACATGAGGGAAACTCACCTTCATCCACAGCAGCCATGAAGGACTCAGATAACTACACACACCTGGCACACCTGAGGCGGGAGATGGCACATCAGCAGTTTGAGGTGTACGATAAACATTTCTTCCAAAAACAAACAAAAAGCGACTTTTTTAATTTCTGACCTTCAGTTACCAATGACAGCAACATCGACTCAACTGGGAAACTTTGTCACGTTGCTAAAAGTCTGTCATTCAGCGCAATTAAACTCGGGTTTCAGGATACACGGTTATTTGATTAAAGTGCGGTTTTAAGGCGTCTGTTGTGAACTTGCAGTAGTGTCAAACATGCAATTCTTTCAGCTTGACTACATTTACTGGGCCACATAAACACATTCTACAAGTAAGAGTTTAAAGTGTAGCATGTTTCTTTTTATAAGCTCTTAAATATGAAACTATTTTTAAAATTGTTCACTTTAATGCAGCAGGCACAGAAACGACTGGGAAGCGAATTTTGGAGTGTTTGTGTATTAAAAAACTATCACTGCATCCTTCAGTCTGAACTTGGACATGCCAAATCACAAGGCTCTTTATTGTCTAGTCACTGTGCATGAAATAATGCGAGTAGGAAATAAATGATGTTTCTTTGGCTCCAGGAGGTTTGCTAAAATAGTTCAGACATGTTTGAAATGATGGATTTACAGCAGCAGCAGCAGCAGCAGCACAGAGCTCGATGTTAAATATGTGAGACGCTGGAGAGTGATAAGTAAATATCTCAAGACGGCTGTTATCTGTGGACCGGCCCACTCTGTGGTGACTTCTAAACTTTAGGTGGTTAGGTTAGTCAGCTCGTTCATCCTCATTTTGTCCCCGAGAACAGAGAAAACAGAGGAAAAACATGTACCAGAAAATACCTGTGCCTCCCGATTGGCACAAAATAATTTAACAGGGACACAAATGAGTCTCAGTCACGGTGGGAGGCAGCAGTTTAGGGTTAAACCTGCAGGGCTGCGTTGTAAATATAGCCCGGGTTCTGTTAAACAAGACTACTTGTCCTCTTCAGGTTGATGAATCCATGAACATGTTCCCAAAAGGCCACTTGAAGAGCACGGGAGGGTCAGAAGATGAGGCAGAGCTGCATTCAACACTGGAGATGGAATCTTGTGTCCACAGCAGGTTTCCTCGGGGAAGCGCACCTGTTGGAAGTCAGTCAGTTTTTCTGAAATCGCCTACATGTTGGAACCATGCACGTTCTTTAAATGTTCCAGCTGAATAAGGTTGAGAAATAACTCAAACTGCACTATTATTGTTAATATTGAGCAGTTTTGGTGCGCCGAACAGACCAACGAAGCAACCACTGGCTTCAACACAAAGATGTAAATGCTGCAGAAGCTTTTGGAGACGCACTCTTCTAATGTGGCTCAGGCAGCAGAGGTCTTTAAATCACAGAAACATTTTGGTTTCTCTGAGGTTTCCAGTTTGAATCTCTGCTAAAATGAATGAGAAATGATTTTCTGTCTTTATCACCACCTTTTCCACCCATCCCGTCTCTCTCACACGCATGCTGATTGTGAATATTTTGAGTACAGATTCAAACAGCAGGTGTTATTGGTGATAACTTATTTATGTATTTATTTACAGTTCATTATGTCTGTGCCCTCTGGGAGCACAGGTATGAACACATCTGCCTATACATCATCTTTCTATAAAATGGGCCAACAAAGAAGGCAGGTTAAACACAGGTAAACAGGTAGGGAGGGGCAGCCTATGAATGATGGCCTTTCCCAAAAGTTAAACCAAATCCCTGAAAGAAACTCTTGAAGTGAAAAATGCAGCAGTTAATGTTATATTATTGTTGGGAAATTAGACTAATGTTTAGGTTACGGGCATTTTGTCAGATTATAAAATTGTAAACGAGTAGCGGTAAGTATGGCTAACCCTCTGAGAAAACCACTGTTACAGAAGCTAGTGAGGCCACAGCTAACAGTGTTGGTTTAACACAAAACATGGGGAACAACCCGGACTGATGGATGGAAGGGGGTGGGGGTGCAGCTTAGTATTGTTTTGATATTTCAGGTGAACAATGGAAGGGGGGTGAGGGAGTCTGCAGACATTTCATTAACAGTCTGCCGTAAAGTGACTGACACTGTTGTACAGTCGACTCAGGTGCCACTCAAATCACTCCCCTCCCCAAGCAGTCCCGTACGGATCCTCCTTGATCTCAGTCTCAAAACCCTCGGCGTTCCAATTAGCTCCAGAGTGGCATCTTTCCCAACTTCTTCCTTTTGCAAATCCTACCTGCAAAGGAAAAATCCACCTGCCTGTCTGCTCTCCACTGCTTCACTCACTTGCTCAGCTCTTCACTTGGATCGAACCCCCTGATCAGTCTCCACTCCCTTGTCCTCGTTAACAGGAGATTTTAAGTCTAATGTTCACTTTTTGCACTGATAATAAAACCATGAAGCTGCCTCAGTGCCTGCATGTGGATCCTCAGTTTGGGTGTAATCATGCCAAAGCTAAGAATAAAAACGATTGATTTTAGACCATAAACTTATTAGGAGTGTTGATTTTCTCATGGACTTTTATTATCCAGGAGTCATCCTCCGCTGGCCAGCAGAAAGACTAAGTTTAAGGCATTCACATAATTGTTCTTTTAATATTTTAACTTTCATAGAATAAGTGCTGGAGTCATATTTTGGTCAAACTGAGATATGTGCCTGTATGAATGTACAGTGCTGACACAGAGAGAGGCAGAGGTGAGATAAAGACTGAGAAACAAAGGCAGTCTAACAGGGCGCTGAGTTAGGTTTTATCCCATTTTTAGACATTTAACACTGATCTTTTAACCATGACTGAGTCCTAACCACGTTACACTACTTTAACATACGGCTTGCTTTATGGCTTTATGGAAAGTTAGGATTTGACATTTTGGTGTGACAGTGATCATCAGTCATCAGAAATGGATGCCTCTAAAATATCGACTAAAATTTGTTTCATCTGACACGAATATTTCAGAATCGGCTTCTTTGTTTCCTGCTTTGTCACATTTTCTACCGACCTTTTTCAACACCGACTCTCTGCCTGTTCTTCAAAAGGCAGCAGTCAGGTTCTCACAGACACCTGAGGGTCTCAGCATTTCTTTGTCCTGTTGGTGCTTAACCCTTAACCCTAACCTTAACCCTAACCCGCACACGTGTGCTCTGCTGAACCAAAACATTTAAATGTGACAACACGTCCTCCTCTCCGCTAATATCCCTCCTGCCTACAAGGTCAAAGTTCAAATGGTTCAGTAACCCCAGCACCTCTTTCATCTTGTTCCTCTCGCTCTGTCCTTGAAGGTGGTGGGCCTTTTCTTTGGGAAAGCCCCAAAGGCAGCCTGGCTTGTGGTCTTTGATGCTTTCTCTCTGGACTGACTTGAAGATGCTGTATTTCCTGGAGGTCAATGTCCTAGGAGGAAAAGGTGTTTCATTTTTTCCTTCTCTGAGGATAAATGTGTTCTTACCTGTTAATAACTGCCACACTTGCCATCATAACCCCATCCTGCCATCATCAGTCTTCTGAGCTCTTTCCTAGCTCTGCGGCTTTGCTGCCCCAAAACAGAGGATTATGATGCACACTAGTGCAGGCTCTCAGGGCGGTAGAGGAATTGCACTTGTTTGTGCACTCAGTAAGCAACCAGATAAAGATCGGAGCAAAGAGCTGGAGCCCTGTCGACTCTGCATATCTGGGAAAGTACGAGTATAACGTGGCTGTCGCTGCTGTGCTGTCAGTTCCTGAAGTTCCAGAAAATGGGGAAATATATCTTTCTGTCAATTTACAATCCAACGAGAATTTATTTGCTTGACCCCATCCCTTAAAAAAGGGATAGTCAGTAATTTTTGGAGGATATTTAATAGAAACAAAGAATATTACTCATAAATATACAAAGATCAGTGCATAATTATGTCTTCCAACAAACTGATGCATTCTTGTAACCTTATAATTAATCCATAGGAGTGGGCCCAGTTTGTGGAAGCTGCCATGTTCTCCCAACATATCTGAAGAGGCCATGAAGGACGTCTCCCATCCGACTAGTCATATTTTACTTCTGTAGTTAGAGACCAGCCACACACACACCACGCCAAAGGCGGAGGAGAAGTTGTAGCTGTTAGCCTGCTGTAGGGGGGCATTTAAATTCCTGCCTTCACCTTCAAACTCAACATATGAAGGATCATACCTACGTTTCATCGTCAGACGGGGTCCCCTTCACCAAAGACACGAACATGCAAAGGAAAGAGACAACATGACCAGCATCTTACTGTCATCTTCTTCTTCCTCACAAAAATCACATTTTCCCTCCGATAAACAGTTTGATTAAATTCTCAAACTCTGAGAGTTTATTCACTGACCGTCAGAGTCCAACACAGTTACATCCCCTCCGAGACGGTTTTACTAATACCAGCTAACAGCAGCGCTTTACCGACAGAAAGGTTCAGGACGTCCTCAACAGCTCACCTCAGTGTCGCTGTCTTCGGTCAGACGTGAGCTTCTCTGACTCATCGACCCACACAGCCTCCACCAGAGTGCATAAAGGTGGATGCTTCTCACCAGCTTCTGACAGCTGAGGAGAACAGTGGACTGACAGCCTTCCACAGATAGGGAAAAAACTCCAGGCGGATCCGGACCTAGTACCAACTGTAGTACCAACTGTAGTACCAACTGTAGTACAAACAGTCCGCGGCCGTTTTGAGGTACAGTCTAAATTTAATGTTTTTGATCTTGCTTGGGTGACTAAAACAACTAAAAACCATTTGTCCCACAGCAGCCACCATAGCTAGGATTATGCACTTGAATTGGGAGGGGTAAGAAAACAGAACTCAGTTGACTGATCTGTTATCTGCTGACATCCAGCAGATACATTTTAATTCAATTTTATTTATATAGCACAAAAATCACAACAAATAGTCGCCTCAGGGAGCTTTTAATTCCAGCCTGTGCTCAGCCAATGCACAGTTACTGTGATCACATGTACAAAAATCACAGCTTAAACACTCACAGTGGAACACAAGGATCAGTCTACTTAGAAAGGAACGCTTCTGTTACCCAGACAGCGACAAACTCGTCTTCTTCTTTGCATCTCTGACGCTGATCTGAGTGCAGCGAGGTTTGGCTTCAAAGGGAGATACTCCGTTTCTTCTACTGATGTCTGAGCAGAAGGCAGAGCTCTGATGTTGGACCTGTTATAAATGTAGGTTCCATCTTCTGTTCACTTTACTTTTACCATCACAGTATACTGAAAATCGTAACTCCTGCATCATGATAGATATCATACGGCCAGAATGTTAGTGAACTTTAAAGAGAAACACGGGGAAACGAGTGCTGATGTTTGGCAGAAGACCTCTCCTCAGAGCATAAATATAAATAAAAGGTTCTTTTGTTAAAGTTATGAATCTTAATGGGAAAAAAGACCATCGTGGAGAATCAGAACAGAGAAATGTGTTTCAGTTATCTTCACTTTGGATCACCTTGTTCAGCTGTCCCATTAACTGTCCAACAAAAGAACGTATTAAGGAGGGTGGGATGGTAATTAATGCTAGACTAATGTACATTTGTTTTTTCCTGATATCAGACTGATCACAAGCAGCACATCTCTCCACAAACAGGCCAAGCTCTATCTCAAGAGTGCTACAAACTAACCCAGATTTATCTACTTTAATCATTTGATGACGTGATGAGCTACTTAAATGATGAATTTTGACTGATGAAGATGACTTTCGGACGTTAAAGTGTTTGCGTACTGTCACTTTAAGAATGTTAGCTAGAAAATAACGTCGTTGACTTTTTGGAACGTTTTGCAGTGAATTAAAACATAAAACTTCCAGTCGCCATCATAAACAGCTCAGTCAGTGGTACAAGTAACATCTGAAATATCCCTCTGCTGTTGGACGTAAATCTATGGAAGCTTCTGCCATGAATTTTTTTTTTTTTTGCGCTATCCATAACTCAAAATTTCAACTTAATTTCTCAAAATTTTGACGAAGTAGAAATTTTACCATAGCTAGGATCAGCTTTGACTAAGTTGAAATCTTGCATTTCAAAATGTTTCTCTAGAAAATGAAATTTTAAATGAGCTCAGTGAATCATGAAGCTCAGTAAAAGAGGTCATTTCCTTGTTACCTGGAAGCAGATGACGCCGACGCATGCACACTCAACATCAGGCAGCGACAGTATCGGTTAGCTAGCAGTGTTTAGCAAACTGCCGGCAGGTTTGTGACCTCTGATGCCTTCTAGCCAATAAGGAATCTGTGTTTTCATGTTGAGCTGTTTACCTGTATATTACCTGTCCAGTTGATGCCTGCTTCCAGGTAACAAAGCAATGACATATCTTCATGGAGCTTCCTGATTGGCAGAGAACTCAAATTTTGAGATACTGAACTTGAAATTTTGAGTTGTGGCTGGCAGAAACAAGCTTCCATACAATCCCCACAGTGAAAAAAATGTCTAAATGAAGAGCACAAACACACAATGCTCCTGCCAACGCACACGCTCCTCCTGTTCCTCACCGAGTTCATGACCGTGAACAGCCAATCCATCATGTCTTCCATTCAGCTCGAGTCCCCTGAGAAATTCGTAGCGTTGCAGATGATCCCTCATCTTTGCCTTAGAACAGACTTTGAGCATTTGTGTGTGTTATTGTGTTGGCTAAGAAATACTGCAACATGTGCTAAATAAAAGCAGGGGGACTTTTTGGTTTTCCCCACAGAGGCAGATCCAAAATAAAATCAAGAGTATTCAAATATTTTTTATATACCAGTTTTGTTAATAGGGAATTATTTGCTTAAGCAAAATTAATTTTTTGATTTATCAAATGATCACAAATGTTAACTAAGAGTAACTCGGAGTCACAGCCTTCACTGTGGGTGGACTGAGGAAAACCCCTGAAACATGTTCGATTACACCAACCGATAAAACCACTGACAGGTGGAGCAAATCTCATCGATCATTTCATTCACTGATTGTTTTCTTTCCAATGCAATTTTCTGCCTGAAAACACTGGATACTGGTATCCATGTGGATGCTACTCTGATGTGTACTATCCACACAGCAACCTCCTCCCCCAACAGGACCAGCTTGCTTATTGGGTAACGCACAACATCACCACAAAATGAATGAAAAACGCTCCGGATTAGTTCGTGGAACATGGCAAATGGCCCAACATGTTAACCCAGCATCCACCCGGTAACCACGCCTCTGCCATCCCTGCGGTGTTTTGCCAGGTTCGCCCATCCAGTACTGACCAGGCAGTTTTATGCTGTGGTGTGTGTGTGTGTGTGTGTGTGTGTGTGTGTGTGTGTGTGTGTGTGTGTGTGTGTTCATTTAAACAGTGTGTCAGTGTTTGTGTAAAGTCTCGTTCCTGCTTTTGTCTTTGAAAATGAGCTGTTTTGTTCTCATTGTTTTTGTCGTCACTCATCCATCAACAGTCTCCTGCCTAATAATTCGTAGCTGGTGTTTCCATCAAATAACAGACAGCGATGTCTGTTGATTTATGAGCATTTGTACTATAAACATCACAACGTTTGAAATAGTTTCTTCACAAAGAACTAAACAGAGACCAGATTAAATACCAGTGCTGTGATTCAGTGACTTGGGATTCAAAATGTGATTTAATTTGCATCAATTATACCTGGACAAAAGTGTAACAGCTTTGTTTTCTGGAACTCCATATTTACATCCTCACCAGTATCTTCTGAGAGTCTGGTGTATGCACCACTGGGGGCAGAAGCAGGAAGCTCTGTGGTGGAGAGCATTCTCAGCATGGAGGTGGCCAAGAGGCATGACACCATTTGGCAAGAACATAACGTCTCTGGGTCTACGCTTCGTGTTCCTCTGCTACGAGCCGAGCAGCTTTTGGGTGAATACATCGCGCTGGGCACTGGAAGTTTCTTTGTGTTCAACAGCAAAACGTCTTTTCAGAGTTTAAGAAAGAAAAACATTAAGATATAAAAGAAACAGAAGCCAGAAGAAACGGACACTGCTATGCTATACCTGTAAATGTTTATATAATAACACTGGTAACAATTTTAAAGTGACTTTTAAAAGAAGGCGAAATAATTGTATAAGTTCAGACTGAGGTTATTGCCACATTAGTACCAGCATATGACTGAGTGTTTGAGGGGTGAGCAGATTGACCCAATACAAACACTTTGCTTTGACCTTCCTCTGATGTTCGCAGCTACAGCAGCAGCATCCAAACATATGAACAGGAGTATAACCACCAGCAGCTGAAGAGTTCAGATGCAAAACCCTCTAAATCCACCTGCACACTTTTCTTTTAAAAGAGCATTTTTAATCTGGCTCTTACAATAAAGTTCATCAATTTCATTTTACTGGCAACGGTGAGGTTATTATTGACAGAAGAAACTGCCTTTTTTTTCTAAACCGTAAATGTAGTCATTTACCTACTTTTTAACAATTAGTTTTGTGGCAAAACCAGCTAAACCCCCTTCTTCCACAGAGAAAAAAGTTTGGAAACACTGAAAAAGATGAAAGAACAGAATAAATTTGAAATTCACCATTTCTGCAGATGAAGGGGGTGCGAAGGTTCATCCATATCCATACCTGTGTGCCGTACATTTTCAGATAAAACGATTAAACTAGCATAAAAAGATTTCTACATACATTCACACAGTACAACCCCAACACCACAGAATGGCAGCATATTTGTTCTAACAATCACAGAATAGTTGATACAATGCTGCGATGGTCGTAACAAAGGAGGGACGCAAATGGGGGCTGTGATCGGCCCCACCTGCATACGGGTACACGCCGCCTGGCATCCCGAGCGGACCCTCAGCAGCGCTGGCTGGTGAGTACGCCCGGCAGCCAGTAACAATCATTCTGCAGGTTCACCGACGGAAACTTTGTTACGACTTTTACTTCCTTTAGTCAAGTTTGATCGCCAAGCATTTATTTCTACACAAAATACTGCGAGACTCACCTTCAGCTGTGTTTACAATCTGATCACCACCAAAAAAAAGCCGGACACTCAGTGCAGAGCTGAAAACACTTCAAGTCACATGATTCGATTTTGCGTTCTGATTGGTTCTAGGGATGTAGAGGCTATTGCGGGCAATGGGAAGCGGCGTTCAGAAGCTTTTGACAACACACGGATAATTCAGGCTAGGCGGAGACGGTATTTAGCAGGTTATGATGCAACATGATTTGATTGGCGTGTTGTACGTTTGGAAAGGATTTCGTAAATATCGTTATTTGGTTTTGCACCTCAACTCTTCAGTTGGAACTGGTTCAGGTTTTGTTAGGTTTTATTGTGAGGAGAGCTGATAGAGCCGCGACCCATTTAGCCTCTGCAAAGACCTCAAGCCCGGGCGGCTCCTCGTTTACTGCACAGAGCCACGCTGTATTCCGACTCTGGAGGAGAAAGTGGAAGCTGGAAGCATCCAGAAAACTCTCTGCGGAAAGGCAAACCTTAGAAAGGGGAAGGCCACACCTGCTGTAAGGTGTGTGCTCATGTCTCCTCTGCTCGATATCAAGTACAAAATATAGATACACCCACATCTCTGAAAAGAGCATTTCTACCTGTTGGAAAATGTGTTCTCACCTATGACCCCTGGCACTTAGTGGACTTGAGTAGGAAATTAATGGGGAAAAAAAACAATTTTTGCCACACAAAATTTCCTGATCTGGAAAGAATACTTTCAGGGTCTGTATCTTATTTGTAATGAACAGTGATAATAGGCTCCATACAGACTGCAGTCTGTAAAATAGGAAATCAAGCCAAATGTTTCAAACTGAATCCATTAGTATTTATTTAAAAATTGAAGACACTTTGGTTAAAGTAAAAGCTCAGGCTCAGCCATAAATGTAGAAATCAGTACATAAGATATTCTAGCGCTAATTTAAGGCAGAACAGAGACTTCTGGGTGTGATTTCAGCTATTTTACAGCATAATAGGTCCTGGGATGAATGTGGTCTTCATATGTAAATACATGGAGGTGCACCGTCTGCTGCTCTGAAGCTCTCTGCGCTCTTGTTTCTTTGTAGGGGTTTCTTATTCAAGATATCTTCATGAATATATTCCCCCTGAACAGTTACTTTTATCTGCGTGCAGCACAGACAGCACATCCCACGCAGTACAATCTCTACTTTTGTTGCCCCACTTTTTTTTTTCTCTTGCAGAGAAGAATCTATTAAAGCAGCCGTGGCTTCAAACACGACACGCACACTGAGGAAAAATAGGAGGTGGTTGAATGACAACACGCTTTCACTGCTTTACTGCTTTCATATGACTTATTATACAGTGCATAGGAGAAAGGTCCTGTTTCTGTTCATCTCCTGTGTGCAATGGGTTGAAGCCCGTCTCGGCTCTTTGCTCCCCAGAAGCTTAAATAAGCTACTTTGGGCTGGGGTCGCCACAGCGGGTAGCTCCACATGTTTGATTTGGCAGAGTTTCTGCACCCTTCCTGACACAGCCACAGAGGGATTTGTCTCTCCTCCCAGGACTGAATCAGGAGTCTTTCAAAAAGAACCCCCCCCCCAATAAACCAGACACAGAGCAGCTTGGTTAAGGTTTGACGGCACTCAGCAAACAGATTCGTGCTCAAACACCAAATAGCACACAGAAGCGAAGCTGAACGGCTGCAGCATAGTGCAGTAACAGCGTCTGACATGCTGCAGGACTCGGTTGGTCAGCTGAGGGTAATGGCTTCAGCAGTGTACTGACTGTGACCGTACCGCTGCTGGTAATCCCATAGAGAATTGTGGCCATTATGGAGATGTAGGCGGCCTCCTTGGCCAAATCTGCAACGTGGCAAGTGACCTCTAAGCGCAGGCAAGGCAATTAACAGCAAATGAAATCCATGGAAAGGAGCTGATTGGATTATTCTGGTTGCCTCTGCACTGAGGTTTTTACAGCATGGGGAAATGAGATGGGAGACATGGTTTAGGGAGCTGTAAAGCGCAGAGAGAGAACCTATTTTTGCCCCAATTACTGTGGTGTCTGTCTTTTACTAGACAGGATGGAGCGCACTGTGATGCAGCTCTCAGGGTAAGCGCAGCAGACTTGGTGTTGTGGTTCAGGAAGCTTTGGAGTGCTATAACATCAAACGTCCGACTTCAAAGGCCCGTGGCGTCGTCAGAGAGAGTTCCCCACCCGGTGTGCTGACTGTGAAAAAGGCCCAAGCATGGAAAATATCATCGCGTGCTCTCTCAAGCCTCAAATGCATCATATTTACCTAATATTATTATTATTATTATTATTATTATGATTACCTACTATTTGAGAGAGCACTATTGCAGGTCCTTCCTGCCTGCAGCAGTGAGACTTTTTAACCAGCACTGCTCCCAGACATATGAGTGACTTTTTAAAAAAATTATTATTATTATTTTTTTTTTAAAAAGACTTAAGAGTGTCTACTTTTGTGTCTACTATGCACATATCATCTACACTGGTCATATTGTCTATACTGTACATAGGGTATACAGTTTTTATCAGATTTTTCTCATTCTTTATACCCTACCTCCTGTATTTTTATATTTTCTTATTTATTTTTATCTTTTTTATACTTTCTTGTTCTTATTTCTTATTGTGTTCATATTTATCTTGTGTCCTGTATAATCCCTTGCCGCTGCTACATTGAACGTTCCCCAGTATGGGACCAATAAAGGGATTTCTATTCTATTCTATTCTGGCTGAAAAACAAAAGCATCTCTGTGAGCAGATATCCTGGCAGCTTAATGGCAGAATTATCAGGGTGAACACTAGGAGCCTTTTTTTGACCTGTTTAACATGTACGATGTGTTTTAGCTGCATCTTCAGAGCATCACAGCACCCTAATTTAAAAGCATGCATGCAAAGTATGTTCTTTACTCGGACGATCCTTTTCCTGTTGTTTCTTCAGCGTTGGGTTCCCGTGTGGCAGCATGATTAGCATTTTATTGAACTGATGGTGATTTTCACTAAGCAGGGAGGCTGAATGAGCAGCAGTGAATCATTTATCAGCTGAATGCTGATGTAAATGAGCGTATTTGTCTTTCACTGCGGAGGTCACGCAGTGGTTCAAACCCAAACACATCTGTTTAAATATGCAGAGCCAGACTGATGTGCCGGGAATGCCACGGCGGAAGCATTTTATATGACCACCAGCATTTAACACGGGCGCTGTCATCACTGCACCGCTCTGTCGTTTGGAGGACACGTGCTCAGATTGCCGGTGTGTCTGAGAAAGAGTGGGAACGCTTGGAATCTCAAAGAGTGGAAATCCCACCGACATGTAAACAATGACTAGCTTTCAAACTAACAAGAGAAAGAACAAAGGTTTGGTTTTCACATCTGAGAGTATCCAGAGCTTTACTCACTCTGGAGAGACTCAAAGCCTCTGCACAGAGCAGGTGGTCCAAAGAGTCAAACCGTAGAGCTGGGGTATTCAACTCCAGGCCTCGAGGGCCGGTGTCCTGCAGGTTTTAGATGTGCTTCTGCTTCAACACACCTGAGTCAAATATAGAAGTCATTAGCAGGACTCTGGAGAACTTGACTGCATACTGAGGAGGTGATTCAGGTGTGTTGGATCAGGGACATATAAAACCTGCAGGACCCTGGCCCTCGAAGCCTGGAGTTGAGGATCCCTGCCGTAGAGGTTCCAGTCACAAACCCATTTTATGTTACCTTCAGGGCACAGCTGACCTTTGTGTTGCTCAGCAGCTGAGTGATTACTCCTGTGAGGTAATCCTCAGAGACTGTGGCATTCAAGACTCAATAAAGTAGAGAAGGAGGGAAAAACAAGAGGAATTTAGACTTTTTAAAACTAAAAATGACCACTTTTTTTTATTTTTTAAAGAGTGTGTGCACGTGTCATTCTGTTAAAAACTTTGTAGTGGTGCAGAGAGGGGTCATGCTAACCATCCATCGGTGTGCATCATCAAAAATACCATATAAAGAGTTCAAACATGACACAATTGACTTCCTGTCATGGTTCTGGGCCTTATGCCCAGCGTTTTAGTTTCAGCTGTGCCCTCACCTGTTGCCTGTTCCCTAATTACCCCTCTGTGTATTTATTGTCTCAGTCCTCCCCTGTTCTCTTGTTGGATTGTTGCTGTCTCATGGCGGTGTGCTGCTCTTTGGCGCCCTGTTTCCCTGGTGGTTCTAGTTTCAGCCCCAGTTATAGGTTTATTTTGTCAGTTTGCTTTGCATCTTGATTCTTTTTGCCACTGCACTTTCTACCTCAGATATTCATTTACCATCCTTACCTGCTGTCTCCTGAGTCCTGCAATTGGGTCCTCCCTTCCGTACACAGCCACACAACCCGCGCACGCACCGTGACACCTCCCACCTCTCCTTTAAGATCAATAGATTGATCTGAAGGTCAAAGAAAGCTGTTTAAAACTATGATTCTTGTGATCAAAATCTTTTTTCACAAGTTTAATTTTTATTACTAAACATTTAAATTAAATTTCACTAAGCAATAAAATAAATGCATCTACTGTAGCCACATAAATAATATTCACAATTATGTCCAGTATATTAAAATGGGTTTCAGTGGGACAAATAACTGAAACCTGCAGTTTGCATTACAAACTTCTAAATGTTTAAGAAGGACAAAGAAAACAAAATGAGTATATACAGGGTACAATGCTATCCCCTTAAAAGTAAATGCTGCCCAGAGGGAGCTGGGTTTGGTTCTTCAGTATGGTTAGCCAACACCAGTTTGTCTGTGTCTGGAAGTCCCCACAGGATCTTAGCTCGGTCATTCTCAACCACCCTTGGGGGCGCATCCCATTTTGACCTCGGGACTTCGAGGTCATACTTGGCACAGATGTTCCTCTATACTACGCCAGCCACTTGGTTATGGCGCGCCATCTATGCCCTGGCTGCTAGCATCTTGGACCCTGCTGTTATGTGCTGGATTGTCTCAGGGGCATCTCTGCACAGCCTGCACCTGGGGTCTTGCCTGGTGTGGTAGACCCCAGCCTCTATCGATCCTGTGTTTAGAGCTTGTCATAGGAAGCTAAATTCTGAATTTCACAGCAATCATATCCAGACTTTGGTCCATAAAATCAGACTCACTAAGGAGAAAATGTTCTAAAAATTTGATTTAAAACAGAACTTGATATGTAACAAGAACCCAAAACTCAGTGTCATGGAACTGCTGTGTGGCAGGCAGGATTGGACCCCAACACAGGACTCAGGAGGTGGGAATTAAACTTAAGCATCAGCTTTAATAGCTTGAATAAAGCTGGTTGGGTGCCAGCAGCACAAAACACAAGCTCACATAAAACTGGGCATGGGCATACACAGCAGGAAGAACGAAAGACTACACAACAAGGGACAAAGGCCAAACACAGACAATAATACACATGGGTAACGAGACAAGTGGAGAAGAGCTGGGGAGGGCAGGTGCCCTGAATGATACTAATGAGACAAGGAGGCAGGTACACTGAGAGAAACAAAACACAACTAACCAGGGACGAAGCTCAGATAGCTAAACTAACAAGGCCAGAGTACACAAACACAGTAAAACTAGGAACATGAACCAGCAAACAGAACAATAAAAGAATCTTTTAAAGGAAAACCAAACTCAAATCTCCAGTTCAAGAAGTCCTCCCAAAAATGCTGAGTCAACAGGCCCAGGCTCATGACAGACCACTTAACCCTTGGACCATGACACGTTCAATTCAATTCAGTTTTATTTATGTCACAACAGTCGCCTCAAGGTGCTTTATATAGTAAGGTAAAGACCCTGCAGCAATTACACAGAAAACTCAGTCAAAACGACCCCCTATGAGCAAGCATTTGGTGACAGTGGGAAGGAAAAACTCACTTGTAACAGGACGTGACCTCCGGCAGAACCAGGCTCAGGGAGGGGCAGTCATCTGCTGTGACCGGGTGGGGCTGAGGGGAGAGACAAATAGACAGGGTGTCTGTCTCCTGAATCCAAGCTGGGAGCTGGTTCCACAGAAGAGGGGCCTGAAAGCTGAAGGCTCTGCCTCCCATTCTACTCTGAAGTATCCTAGGAACCACAGTCTGAGAGCGAAGTGCTCTATTGGGGTGATACGGTACTATCACATCACAATATTTCTGCATATCCTTCTTCTTACTAGCAAAGGCCAGGTCAAAGAGGTCAAAGTCTTCATTCTGTATTTAGTAACAAATTTCTGTCACGGATGCAAATTTTGGGGACCATTAAGTTACATGTTGGCGACATGCGTTGAATGTGACACATGTAACACACACGAGCGGAGAACGTAACATTGAGAGAGGGTACATGCAGACACACTGTAGTAAGGCTCTTACGGTCTTTGTCAGCGATCTAGTTATCGTGACTATAAAAATGATGCCTATGCACGAGCCTGTCAACAAGAGCAGTAAAAAGTGAGCTCTGCTGTGAAGCTGGTGAATGATCATAGTATAAAAGATGCTTTATCTGGATCCGCAGTAATTTGGAATTAAAAAGCGTTTTATGTACAGAAAGGTTGAAGCAGTGTGATCGGGTCCTTTTCAAAGTAGCTGCAGCCTTGAAAGGCTAAACTCGTTAAGCTGGAGGAGGAGGAGGAGCCATTAAGCGCATGCATCAGGGCTGTAATTATATTTCTACAAGCCACCAGCACTCCGCATATTGCCCTGGGAAGTAGATGTGAGAAACTGGTGAACACGGTCCCTCCCCAGTAACTTGTTCACTGTATAAATTTGCATTTGGAGCTTCTCCTACTCACCGTCACAGCCACGTTTCAGCCTCGCGGCTTCAATTTGAAACAAACGCAGCAGAAAATCATTCAGTGGCCCTTAGGTTTAAAAAAATCTCTTAACAATCCATAAATAATAAAAAATATTCAATGAATCACTTTAACATGTAAATAAAGTTTGAAAGGAAGACATTGTTTTTGCTTTGTTTGTTGGAGGTTTAATATTAGGCAAACATAAAAACATCCCACTGAAAAATGTGATTTTACTCGTGTCAGAAGCTCGCAGCAGACCGTGTCTGAAGTAGGAGGGGCTTCCCCTCTCTTTGTTAAATATACTTATGCTGGTTTAATTTCTTTCATTCTGAGATAAAGATTCTTAATTCACTGTTTTTTGTTAATAATTATATACAACATTGTATGTCATGGATGTTCCACATGACGGAGGCCAACCATCACTTTAAAGGGGCCCGACCTTGTGTTTTTGCTTTGTGGAAATCCCTGCAGGGAGTCTGTGTTTGCTCTCTGCCTGTGGGCAGATGGATGGTGGGCTGAACGATGGCGCTCGCTTGGCTTTTGATTTTTGCTCCCTTTCGGCTACATTATAGGTCAGAGTGCAGGCCGGGGTGTGTTTTATGCTCCCTGCAGTGACGACCCTGCCTGTTTTAAAGGACACTCACTGTTTTCTGGCATTAGTTGTTATTTTTAGCTTACTATTTAAATTAATCAGGAACTTTGTTTTTGGCACTGATTTGTGTGTCTGTTGCTGTCGCTGGACCTAAAAATTGTTTGTGGGACTGGTAAAGTAGACATTTGTGTGGACAACCTGCATGATGGATGAAGTGAAACTCATCACATTATGTGTGTATCTATATATATATATATATATATATATATATATGTATATATATATATATAGAGAGAGAGAGAACAACAAAGGCCATAAAACAGCCTAAAGGTCAAGAGATCAATTACAAACACAAGGAATACCAGGAACAAGAGGCAATGTCTGGGAAAACCTGAGCAAAACAAGACAGTCGGATTGAGGTGTTTATACTGAGACAAATAAATGAGGGTGAGGCAGAAGATGATGATGAAGGAACTAGCACACTAACACAGACAGGAAGTGGAACTTACCCTTAGTCTCCAGCTGACTGTTAGTAAAACTTGAGTCTAATTAGCTTTTAATTTGCCAGAACTCTCAAATAAATTAATAAATAAAGACGGCATTTTCTGAGGCTGCCCCTCCTATAACCTTCTCGGCCCCTGCTCAGTTAAAATGACCTCGGGGGGGCACAGAGATAAATAAAAGCTAATGGCTGTAATTTCTGCTTCATCGAGTGGCCGATGCGCATGAATCAATCCACTGGGGAGTGTGCCCCAAGACAATACGTTCACAGCACACAGCAGTAATAATGCTAAATTGGTTGGATAAGGACAAAGGCACGAGGAAAATCCAATAGTTTTAATGTAGCCTGCAGTCTGGAACAAAGAAAATGACAGAAGCTCTTACAGAATCAAATATTTCACTGTTCAAGAAGAGAGCAGGCGTCCACAACCGGATGAAGACATTCTGAAAGTTTAACTACATTACAGCAGCACCAGTGCTCCATCTCCGAGAATCTGACGCTGCTCAGAAAGCAGCTCCTTCATCAGTCATCTTTGATTACGCTGACCCAGTACTCGAGGGCGCTGCATTCACCAAACATGGGAAATCAGAAACTTGCAATCAGGACTTCAGCGTCTCTCAAACCTGCCACAGTGATCCATAGAAGCCGACTTTCCAGTTTTTTCCAGCCCCCCAAAATAAAAAGAACATGCTGAGCTGTGTACTGCATAACAACAACAAAACATCCCTGCAGGAACCCGTGCATGGTGCTTTTCCTCAGGCTGTGATTGCACTAAATAACCATAGAGTTGTAAAGCAGATAGGATCCTGGATGAATATTTAGTAGATGAGTACACTGTGCACTTGAAGCAAGAAAAATGTGTTTCAAGGCATGCCTAATCAAGAAAAAGTTTTATTTCTTATCCTTGTATCGAAGCCTCAGGGCAAAGGACTGCAAATCCCATCTGAGTCCATGCTGGAAAGGTTAGGTAGGTGGCCTTTGCCTCTGGGTCCAGGCATGCAGGGAGAGGTATAAAAGATCTCCCTGGACAGAAACTGTGCTAGTATGTAATGTTCCTGTGTTAGTGCTTCACTTACCTGATGATAAATTTAATGGTGGTTTATCAGAGCCAACACCAGGAAGAAAGGGGCAACATCGCCGAGTCTGTTTTCCTGCTTCTACACAATTCCTGCTCGTTTGATATGCAGTGTTTTTGTGTGTTTTTACAGCAGACACCACATCTGTCAGAGAGCAATAAAGCAGCCAGTGATTCCTCACTGATACAAGCTGCAACTGAAGAGAGGCAATGCATCAACTCACTGAACATTTCACAAGAGGATAGGAGCCAGCATGCTGAGGAGATATGATTATTCCTCCACAGGCCATAGCTGACACAACATTTGAAGAAGTGAGACCGGACTAATGACGTGCCTGTAATGTTCACACGCAGCAGTATCTGACCCTGTAAACAGTATCTGCTTATTTTCCCATTGAAAGCCCCATCAGGTTTAAAAAAAATCAAAATTCTGCACAAGGCTCAAAATGGGCCTCTGGCTGCTTAAGTTTGTTGAACTGCAACAGCAATGTGGCAACTTATTTTAGAGCAAACACCAAAAACATAAAAAGGGGTTTCTCTGAGCCAGACATTCAGGGACAGTAATATAATTAACAGGAATTCTAGAACATGCGCTTCAGCTGGCAGCAGCAAAGTCTGGTAGCTCTGATCTTTACTCAAACTTTATTTTAGTTTGTTTTCTTCCAAGTACTTACGGATCCTTCTGTAGGGAGAAGAAAAGAGCTTTTTTTTTCTTCATTGAAATGGAACAAATCTGGAAGATCCCGCCCTGTTCCAGCTGAGATAAAGAGGTGTTTGTGTTTGCCATGTTGGTCCAAAGGTGAAGGCTTGGAAGTGCAGATATAAGCTTTCTGCCAACAGTCATCATGGGAAACATCAACCCTGCCCAACAAAAGTGATGAGCTAGAGATATTGATGAAGACCCAAAGTATACTGTGAGTGTGGTCACATGAGTTTTACTGAAACATGGTTGAATCAAAACATCTCAGCCTCTAATGTGGCTTCACCTGGTCTCACCCTCATATGGGTCTGGCTTTGTTTGATGGTGCAATCATGCACATGTCACTGGCAAGGAGAAGATAAGTTGTCCTGATATTAAATTATTGGTTTTTGACCAAGAGATTTCAGTCATACTTGTGTACATCCCACCCAAGGCAACAGCCGAAGTTCCATGTGAAGTTCTCCATGAAGCTGTTGCTAGGATACAGACTAAACATCCAGAGGCACTCTTCAATCATGTTTCACTCTCCTCACTCCTCTGTGTCAGGCAGGGAGGGGACCCAGTTGCAGGACTCTGAAGGCAAAATGTGAGCTCAGAACTACAGCAACGAGGCGAGCGAGCTTCTACAAGAGCTGACCGACTGGAAGACTCAGGAAACTGAGGGGAAAAACACTACCACCAGGATGGAGGAAGAAAACTGAGGACTTAAATATACACAGGAGATGATTAGGGCGAAAGGAAACAGCTGGGGGGAATGGGGTACAGGTGAACAGAGTCTGACTAATAAGACAAAGCAAAACCAAACACAGTGCACACAGGACAAGGGCCGGCAAAATAAAACAGGAAATGACTAACATGACAAAACATGCAGATTTGAAATGGAGAACAGAGAAAGCAGGAATTAAATAAACTATAACAAGAACGCTCAGAACATGAAACTAAGGCCTGAGGATATGAACAAGGAAACCAACCAAAAACGTTCAAAGTCAAAGCTGCAAAACCCCAAAATAACTTAAACACTGAGTCACAGACCCAGAACAACATGAGTGGATTCACATACAGTGCCTTGCGAAAGTATTCGGCCCCCTTGAACTTTTCAACCTTTTACCACATTTCAGGCTTCAAACATAAAGATATAAAGTTTTAATTTTTTGTGAAGAATCAACAAGTGGGACACAATCGTGAAGTGGAATGAAATTTATTGAATGTGTCAAACTTTTTTAACAAATAAAAAACTGAAAAGTGGGGCGTGCAATATTATTCGGCCCCTTTACTTTCAGTGCAGCAAACTGACTCCAGAAGTTCAGTGAGGATCTCTGAATGATCCAATGTTGTCCCAAATGACTGATGATGATAAATAGGATCCACCTGTGTGTAATCAAGTCTCCGTATAAATGCACCTGCTCTGTGATAGTCTCAGGGTTCTGTTCCAAGTGCAGAGAGCATCATGAAGACCAAGGAACACACCAGGCAGGTCCGAGATACTGTTGTGGAGAAGTTTAAGGCCGGGTTTGGATACAAAAAGATTTCCCAAGCTTTAAACATCTCAAGGAGCACTGTGCAAGCAATCATACTGCAAATCTACCAAGACCCGGCCGTCCCTCTAAACTTTCATCTCAAACAAGGAGAAGACTGATCAGAGATGCAGCCAAGAGGCCCATGATCACTCTGGATGAACTGCAGAGATCTACAGCTGAGGTGGGAGAGTCTGTCCATAGGACAACAATCAGTCATAAACTGCACAAATCTGGCCTTTATGGAAGAGTGGCAAGAAGAAAGCCATTTCTCAAAGATATCCATAAAAAGTCTCGTTTAAAGTTTGCCACAAGCCACCTGGGAGACACACCAAACATGTGGAAGAAGGTGCTCTGGTCAGATGAAACCAAAATCGAACTGTTTGGCCACAATGCAAAACGATATGTTTGGTGTAAAAGCAACACAGCTCATCACCCTGAACACACCATCCCCACTGTCAAACATGGTGGTGGCAGCATCATGGTTTGGGCCTGCTTTTCATCAGCAGGGACAGGGAAGATGGTCAGAATTGATGGGAAGATGGATGGGGCCAAATACAGGAGCATTCTGGAAGAAAACCTGTTGGAGTCTGCAAGAGACCTGAGACTGGGACGGAGATTTATCTTCCAACAAGACAGTGATCCAAAACATAAAGCCAAATCTACAATGGAACGGTTCACAAATAAACGTATCCAGGTGTTGGAATGACCAAGTCAAAGTCCAGACCTGAATCCAATGGAGAATCTGTGGAAAGAGCTGAAGACTGCTGTTCAAACGCTCTCCATCCAACCTCACTGAGCTCGAGATGTTTTGCAAGGAAGAATGGGCGAGAATTTCAGTCTCTCGATGTGCAAAACTGATAGAGACATACCCCAAGAGACTTGCAGCTGTAATTGCAGCAAAAGGTGGCGCTACAGAGTATTAACGCAAGGGGGCCCAATAATATTGCACGCCCCACTTTTCAGTTTATTTGTTAAAAAAGTTTGACACATCCAATAAATTTCATTGCACTTCACGATTGTGTCCCACTTGTTGATTCTTTACAAAAAATTCTTCTTCTTTATGTTTGAAACCTGAAATGTGGCAAAAGGTTAAAGTTCAACGGGGCTGAATACTTTTGCAAGGCACTGTAATTTGTCGACTGTCCTAGCAGAGAAAACACAACCCATGATCTGCTGTACGCCAATGTCGAAGAAGCTTACAGAGCTACTGTCTTATAGAAGCCATCCTGAGCATCTCAGATCACCCACTTTGTGAGCTGTCAGACATACAAATTTCCCTCTGGGATCAATAAATTTATTCATATTTGGGGGCTTGTCTGGGATTTGATCTCGGGGCCTCTCACACGTTTGATAACATGTCAGAGAACAGAGATCAGTGTAAATTAATAAGACTGACCATATTCATTTGCTGTGATTCCATTAAATAAATAACTCAAAATAACAGCTAATGTGTCGGGCATTATTTTTAGAGTCAGTTTAACATAGTCAAATATGCTAAAGGAAAACACAATGTTTTGGCTGACACACTGTCTTGCACTTTTTGTGGTGGTGAATAATGGCTGTGTCCCCATTATGTTTGCCCCAGTGCACCGCCACATCTATCATCCTGCTATTGTCTTTCTATCATCCCCATTAACCTGCTTCCTCCTCTCATTTATTCCCAGGCCTGACTGGCTGCAGAAGGCTCACCTCCATGCATATAAAGCCAGAGAACGTGATTCTCTCTCTCCCTCTCTCACCTCTATCAGTGCCAGCACTATTCCTCAGTGCTTTTGCTGCTGGTTATTAATTATTAGTTGAGTTCAGAGTTCAAACAGGGCCTGTTTTTGGTTTGGGTTGTATTAATTTAGTTTTAGGACCAAGTCTGAATCTGATGGTCCATCGTATGGTTGGTTCATGGTCTTCTTCCTCTTGCTCTCATTTTCTTCTTTTTTTGGCCAGGTTCCCATCTCCTCTTCTGTGTTTGATCTTTGTCAGTAATTATATTTCCACTATTAAAAGTCTGTTATACCGCAGCAGCATTGTGGCATCTTACATTAGGCTCCTTTGAGCTGTAGATTTAAGGACTGTAACGTTTTGTTTTTTTTTAAAAGACAAAACCTTTGTCATCGAGCTTGTTTGTTGCCTAAGTTTAAAAGCCTGGACCTGCAGGTCTGTGTTGCAGAAGTGAAATAAGAAAGCTGGAGCAGCCAGGTGGCGACTGCAGCCACACTTTGAGTACCAGTAATAAGCCTGCCAGTGTACCTTTAAATATAAAATCTGCCACATGCAGCTCTACATTAAGGACAAAAATAAGTCCGAGCTTGAAAATCACCCTTGCCCACACTAAGCTCTTCTCTTCTAACTCAGCTATTTCCCTCAACAGGCTGCCCTCGGGCACCGTGACTACTGATGTAGTTCCTGTTTCAAATCCATTTTTTAAGTGTCACTGGGAGGACAGCAGGCTTTGGTCTTCCAGAACAACTTAGGCTCTCTGAAAGCTCATGAGTCCATGCATTAATTTGGGAAAGTTTGAGGCAGGCTGATCAATCGTGTTCCGCCATTCTTGGGAAGAATCCAGGAGAGCTAATTTTGATTTATCTGTTTTCACCCCTCATTATTTTTTTATGCCTCTGTGCTCTGAGGGAGTGATGCTTCTTTCCTCTCCTTTCTATAGTTGTTTGATGGGAAGAGCAAAAAAAGTCGTGCTTATCTTTGAGGCATTGTCAAGTAGGGATTCGGGAAATTGTCAAGGCAGAAAGAAGAGTTCCTAAAATATCTTAGCTAGTGAAGACCACCTAACTCGGCAGCTTTCCAACTGAGATTCTCCCCTGGAAGCGTATACTCACACTACCCATGAATCTCAGGGTTCAAGCTGACGCCAGGCACAGTTAGTGCTGAATTTAGGGTGGGACAGAGAGACTGAAATTTTGATCTGCTACATGAAAATAGCTTTCTCACTCTCAAGAGACAGTGGTTGTACTTTTGAAGCAAAACAGGATGACAAAAGTTTTACATTATTGTTTTTTCATTTAAAAAAACAGTTCATGAGAAAACTTTCTGGGAATTAAAAGGCAGTTCTGTCCTCAGTTTGGCAGATTGGTCCAAGGTCCAATATCCCAGGGCCATCACTGCATCTTCATATAATCTAGAATATTAAAACTTTAATTACAGAACTGCATGATTGTACAAATATTCATCCTTTGATATGGATAATCTCATTTTTAATACTGCGCTTCACATTTAACATCTTTTGTAAATTTTTACATTTACCAGTGACATAACTAATAAATCAATACAGATCTACTTCACTGCCGTTCGTTTGTTTCATTAAGTGTTTCTTTGTAATTGCTCTGTTGTTCACAGTTTCATAAGAGAGGAAATGGATATTCAAAAAATGTAACTACCCTAAAGCTGTGCTGAGATTTAAGCATTCAGAATTGCTACAATGACATAATCTTAATTAGGAGACAGGAATTATTTTCTTGACATGAGCTGCAGTGAAGGCACGAGGAACACAGCAAGTTTGCTAACACCTGTTTTCATTCAGTGAAAAAGATGGAAACACTGTAGCACCTTCTACTCCAGCTCGAGAATAATGTGGCAATAATGGGATAAGAGGGTGGAAACACGGGTATAATAATGTGGAAATGGCAACGTTATTACCATTTTACCACAGTAATATTCAAGTAATAGCCAAGTGACAGTGGCTAATACATGGATAAATATTACACTGAAAATTCTGTAACTGGGTAAAAATGAAACTTTGGGTTAATAATGTGGAAACAAATGTAAACCTATGAGTCAAAACCAATTAGCGATAGTATAAAACTATTTTGGTAACAATGTGATAGCGTGCTAGCACTAAAACAGTAATATCTGTGCATTTAAGGTGGTAGTAACCTTATACTACTGAGGTGATATTAATTTAACATATGGATATTATTACCATATTATAAATACTTAAATTAATCATACTGCATGTCTCCAGCATTCTTCTCTGTTTGAAGGTACCAATGTAAATAGCATGTTTAATGCTGTGGCTTATTACTCAAGCATGCATTAGTTTCTGTGTAATAACCAAGAATCAAGGCTGCAAAATGCAAAATTACACATTTTTACTACATGTCATGATAATATTTCCTGCAGTTGAAAACCTGGGACCAGAAACACGTCTGTATTTGTGAAGAGCCCACAGGATTGGAGAAAACCCCAACAATCAACAGCAGAATCACTATGGCTCATACTAAGGTTCATACTGCTAACTGATGATCATGTGGCAATGCATTTCAGGTCATGTTATATGATAATACAGAAGTACTGTAATGAATAGTGTAACAAATAATTTTTTTTCCAGTGAGTAATTAAACATTGCATGGTTGTCATTAAAACTGCCTGACTTTCATATTAAAAGCCTGCCGAGTGTTGGATATATTTATTGCAACTCAAACTGAGTTTGTACAGCGGAAGCAATAACCTAATTTATTGCCATTACAAATGGCTCAGTGAGTGACGTGATGCACGCAATGCTCCTGACTGCAACATTGTTTATAACCTCAACAAACAGCCCCATTTCCTCCATAAAAGACACACAGCTTCCTGTACAGCGCTGGACCGTGGCATTGCCACAACCTGGGTCTGAGATAATGGCCTACTACAAAACACAGGATAACACAGCAGGCTGTGATTTCTTTTTTTTTCCCAAACTAAACTGTGACTTTAAAGAACCCACACAGTGTAACTTGAGGGGGGCATAAATGGAGAGCATCAGTGCAGGAAAGTGTGACTGTTCTGAGCTTCAGTGCTCGCGGCTCCGGAACTGAATGTTTATGGATGCTGGTACAGCCTCCATCACTGCCCCGCTGAAGTGTTTGCTCTTCAGTGCTTTCTGCAGCCCAGTAAGACAGATGCTCCGCGGTGTACTGGGATTTCAGAACTAACTGGGATTTTGAGGATGCGTACTCTTCATTTCTCTGTGTGGAAATCTGACATCTTCACGTCACAGCATCACCACGACCCCGAAATAGATCCGGGTGGGACTGCTGCTGTTCAGGTGCACCGAGCTGTGCAGTTACAGGAATAGACGCGAACATTTTTTTAGATAAAACCAACAGTTGTTTAACATTTATGTTGCACTAAAACAGTTCATGAATGCAGCCTGCTGACCCATTTTAGCTGATACCCTTTTGATCAAATATGATAACTTCAGACTCCAAACAAACCAACATGGCAGCACCTAAAACATTTATATTTAAACTTGGAAACCGGAGACTTCCTGCTGGTTACATCTTTATACAGTCAGTTGTCACAACTGCTCCGGGAGGTGCAAATCTTTATCGATAGAGTAAACAGTCACCAGCCACCTTGCTAGTGCAGTGTGTCTTCGTGGCATCAGTGTAACGGGGTGCTGGAAACATTCCTCAGAGGTTTTGGTCCATGTGGACATGATGGCACAGTTTCTGCAGAGTTGTCAGCTTCACATCCGTGATGGGACGATCCCGTACCACCACATCCCAAAGGTGCCCGAGTGGACTGAGATCTGGTGACTGTGGAGGCCATTTGAGACAGGTGAACTCATGTTCAAGAAAGCAGTTTGATTTTGAGATGGGTCCCTTTATGGCCTGTATATTTCCCTCTCTTTATAATCATAAAAGGAGGGAAATAGATGACTATGACTGTGGACCATGTTTTTAAAGAGTGGTTATTGGAGTTCCTGCTGCCCTCCTATCAGTCCTGTGACCACTGACATCAGCAGGGTATCTAATGTAATGCATAAAGGTACATAGACTGAAATGCAGTGCCATTTTTTTGGCACATATTCTCTTTTGACTCCTTCGTCCAAATATTCAATTAACTGGAGCTGCCATCCATGGCCAGTAATGTCAGTTGATAGAACAAATCTGCCGCACATAAATTAGTCTTTGAGATACGGCCGTGCTCCCCACATCAAACGTGGCACAACTAATTGGGAGCTTGAAAGCTGAAAGACAATGCAAGCCGAATGTTGTTTCGGAGAAAGTTAAAGTCCATAATTGGAATGCAAAGCAGAAGCCCCAGGAGAGCCACTTTGACCTGAGTATTTTTTTTATTAACCTTTATCACATCAGCAGATGATGAACATGAACTTTGTCGGGTGACCTTTCGGGGTTATCTGTTAGCTATGCAGGAGGAAGCTGTGGGGAAGAGCATTATCCACAAATGGCGAAGACATGGAACAGTGGTGAACCTTCCCAGGAGTGGCCGGCCGCCCAAAATTACCCCAAGAGCGCAGCGACGACTCATCCAAGACCCCACAACAACGTCCAAAGAACTGCAGGCCTCACTTGCCTCAGTTAAGGTCAGCGTTCATGCCTCCACCATCAGAAAAAGACTGGGCAAAAATGGCCTGCATGGCAGAGTTCCAAGGAGAAAACCACTGCTGAGCAAAAAGAACATTAAAGCTTGTCTCAATTTTTCCAAAACACATCTTGATGATCCCCAAGACTTTTGGGAAAACATTCTGTGGACCGATGAGACAAAAGTGGAACTCTTTGGAAGGTGTGTGTCCCATTACATCTGGCGTAAAAGGAACACTGCATTTCAGAAAAAGAACATTATACCAACAGTAAAATATGGTGGTGGTAGTGTGATGGTCTGGGGCTGTTTTGCTGCGTCAGGACCTGGAAGACTTGCTGTGATAAATGGAACTATGAATTCTGCTGTCTACCAAGAGATCCTGAAGGAGAATGTCCGACCATCTGTTCGTGTACTCGAGCTGAAACGAACTTGGGTTCTGCAGCAGGACAATGATCCTAAACACACCAGCAAGTCCACCACTGAATGGCTGAAGAAAAACAAAATGAAGATTTGGAGTGGCCTAGCCAAAGTCCTGACCTGAATCCTATTGAGATGTTGTGGTATGACCTTAAAAAGGCCGTTCATGCTCGAAAACCCTCTAATGTAACTGAATTAGGACAATTCTGCAAAGATGAGTGGGCCAAAATTCCTCCAGAACGCTGTAAAAGCCTCATTGCAAGTTATCGCAAACGCTTGGTTGCAGTTGTTGCTGCTAAGGGTGGCCCAACCAGTTATTAGGTTTAGGGGGCAATCACTTTTTCACACAGGGCCATGATGGTTTGGATTTTTTTTTCACCTTTAATATTAAACACCTTCATTTACAAATTGCATTTTGTGTTTACTTGTGTTGTCCTTGACTATTGTTTAAATTGGTTTGATGTTCCGAAACACTTAAGTGTGACAAACATGCAAAAAAACAGGAAATGAGGAAGGGGGCAAACACTTTTTCACACCACTGTAGTTACTGTGTCGAGAGGATGAGAAGACATTTAACTCCTAACCAGACAGGCTTCACTTCAGTCTTTTCATCATGATGTCAGAAGCTTTGGGTGTTATGTGTGAACTGAATGTGGGCGAGCTCTTTATACCTTTGACCACATCAGCTGAAGCGATGCAATCAGCTGGCGTGTCTTGTTGTTATTACTTTCCTCCCCATGATGCCTCTGTGTCTGCTTTTAAATCAGGTCTTCCTCTTGAAACATTCATTTGTGCAAATGTTCTCCGCAGATAGGACTTCTGTAGGAAATATATGAGCTTAGAATCAGATGTTTCTATGACAGGGTCGAGGTCTTTTCATCATCATTGCTCAGCATCACCAACACGTTTCATTTGCAGCCACGGTGACAAAAACCTCGTGTTTTCTGCTGCTGTTACTTCGCGGCTCCTCCACCTCCTCACGCTGTTGCATCATTCCTCGTCTCCTTTTAAATCAGGTTTTGTGCATAAATACACTGCTCAAAAAAATAAAGGGAACACTCAATAACACATCCTAGATCTGAATGAATGAAATATTCTCATTGAATACTTTGTTCTGTACAAAGTTGAATGTGCTGACAACAAAATCACACAAAAATCATCAATGGAAATCAAATTTATTAACCAATGGAGGCCTGGATTTGGAGTCACACACAAAATTAAAGGTTAAAAACACACTACAGGCTGATCCAACTTTGATGTAATGTCCTTAAAACAAGTCAAAATGAGGCTCAGTATTGTGTGTGGCCTCCACGTGCCTGTATGACCTCCCTACAACACCTGGGCATGCTCCTGATGAGGTGGCGGATGGTCTCCTGAAGTATCTCCTCCCAGACCTGGACTAAAGCATCCACCAACTCCTGGACAGTCTGTGGTGCAACGTGACGTTGGTGGATGGAGCGAGACATGATGTCCCAGATGTGCTCAATCGGATTCAGGTCTGGGGAACGGGCGGGCCAGTCCATAGCTTCAATGCCTTCATCTTGCAGGAACTGCTGACACACTCTAGCCACATGAGGTCTAGCATTGTGTGAGGGAGAAGTGTGGCGTAGACAAAAAGAGGCCACCCACTCCAAAATATTTTATTGTGCTACAATGTTCAGATTGTTAAAAAAAGTTAGTTATCCAAACAAACTGCGTTCCAGTCTTGAAATGAGACACAGTAAGCTGCGAGCAGCTATTCCTCTGCTACACCAAATGATGGAGTATCCTCATAGTGAGCAAGTCCAGCAGGGCTAATGGGGGCTGGGCTTGTCATTATAAGGCAGTAAACCTACGATGAGCCTAGAGGATATGCGAAGTGTGTGTAACCATGTACTGTGTCTATATGTTTGCAGGTAAGCATGTACAAATCAAGTGGACTCTAATGTAATGTTAGTCCATAGTGTTGTAGAGAAGGCGGGAATGTTGGCCATGGTATCCCACTATGCATGTCGGTGGAGTGTTACTGGGAACGGTGTAGATTAGGAATAAAGCTAATGATTAGCAGCACACGCTAACTCACTGGTTCAGATAGAGGCCTTAGGGCACGGTGTTGATGTTGTACATATACCCAGCTGTGATTACAGTGTAATAAGAGTAGGAACTACGGTAATTGTTTGGTTGCATTGTTTACTGTGTTTTGTTATAAGATATTTGTGGCAAAAAGGCGGCTGGGCTTATCATTATAAGGCAGTAAACCTACGATGAGCCTAGAGGATATGCGAAGTGTGTGTAATCATGTACTGTGTCTATATGTTTGCAGTTTGCAGTAAAGACAAACCCCACACTGGTTAATTGACTTTAATTCAAGTGTGCAACAATTGTCCTGCATTAGGAGGAACCCAGGGCCAACCGCACCAGCATATGGTCTCACAAGGGGTCTGAGGATCTCATCTCGGTACCTAATGGCAGTCATGCTACCTCTGGCGAGCACATGGAGGGCTGTGCGGCCCTCCAAAGAAATGCCACCCCACACCATTACTGACCCACTGCCAAACCGGTCATGCTGAAGGATGTTGCAGGCAGCAGATCGCTCCCCACGGCGTCTCCAGACTCTGTCACGTCTGTCACATGTGCTCAGTGTGAACCTGCTTTCACCTGTGAAGAGCACAGGGCGCCAGTGGTGAATTTGCCAATCCTGGTGTTCTCTGGCAAATGCCAAGCATCCTGCACGGCGTTGGGCTGTGAGCACAACCCCCACCTGTGGACGTCGGGCCCTCATACCATCCTTATGGAGTCGGTTTCTAACCGTTTGTGCAGACACATGCACATTTGTGGCCTGCTGGAGGTCATTTTGCAGGGCTCTGGCAGTGCTCCTCCTGTTCCTCCTTGCACAAAGGCGGAGGTAGCGGTCCTGCTGCTGGGTTGTTGCCCTCCTACGGCCTCCTCCACATCTCCTGGTGTACTGGCCTGTCTCCTGGTAGCGCCTCCAGCCTCTGGACACTACGCTGACAGACACAGCAAACCTTCTTGCCACAGCTCGCATTGATGTGCCATCCTGGATGAGCTGCACTACCTGAGCCACTTGTGTGGGTTGTAGAGTCCGTCTCATGCTACCACGAGTGTGAAAGCACCACCAACATTCAAAAGTGACCAAAACATCATCCAGAAAGCATAGGTACTGAGAAGTGGTCTGTGGTCCCCACCTGCAGAACCACTCCTTTATTGAGTATGTCTTGCTAATTGCCAATAATTTCCACCTGTTGTCTATTCCATTTGCACAACAGCATGTGAAATTGATTGTCAATCAGTGTTGCTTCCTAAGTGGACAGTTTGATTTCACAGAAGTTTGATTTACTTGGAGTTATATTGTGTTGTTTAAGTGTTCCCTTTACTTTTTTGAGCAGTGTACATTTGTCAGGAAAAGGATTTCCATATAGTTCCTTTGCTCCTGGGAGATATTTTTTGCTTTTGTAGAAAACAAATTAAATTGGACCAAAAGTTAAAAGAAAAAGAAGAAACATGAAATGTTTTTCTGATGAAAACGACCTCAAAATAAAAAAAGACGGCATCAAATTGCTCAAAATGTTTATTTTCAGCTGAAAGGACCCACGGGTGGCAGTGGCAGTAGTATTAGTAATAATAGTAGTAGTAGTAGTAGTAGTAATGAGTTACTGTTGGAGTGGATGGATGAGTCAGATGTTCAGCATTGTGTCTGTAAGCATAACCATCGTTCCTCAGCATCAGTGGTATGTTTGATACTGCAGTCACTGTGACAAACCTTCATGGAGCAGTAACTGTTTCCTGTTACCATCACGTCCCCTGAATCCTTTTAAACCAGGTTGCACGTCCTGTCTTTGATTCTGTGATATTTTTGCTGCATTTGGAGAAAATAAACGAACGTAGACGGTTTTAAAAACATCAAACGTTTCTCTGTTGAGGCTCAGCTCACCATGAAAATGTTCTGTATGGCCTCGGTGGATGGATGAGTCAATTAAACATACACAGGAGATCCCCCATTTGTTTTCAGCTGCCAGTTAATGTGATTTTTTTTTAAAACATAATTATCATTCCTCAACATTTAAGAACATCAAAGTGCTAAAAAAAAAGCAGTATTTCTATTCCTGACATCACATTTCTGTTTATAAACTATACTTTATTCATTTATAATGGTCTATACTGGTTTATAATGGTTTATTATGGTTTTCTAAGGTACAAATTAATAGACAGGAAGTTGTCCTGCCAATTAGAGGCACAGACAAACAGCGTGTTATCTTAATTTGAAGGACGAATCTAAACACAGAGATATCTGATCTTAAATGATTTAAACAGGAATCTGAAAAATAAACATTTTTGAGACGTGCATAATTGAGACGGTGACTTCATCCCATTTCCGCCATTTCACTGGCAGCAGGCCACCTTCATTAAAGAAGACACAATGTTACACAGCTCCACCAAGGGACCCTTCTGAGGTGACAGCATGTATTTTCAGAGCCATGCTACATTAACTTCCCATTTTCCCTTCAATCATATCTCTATGCCTTTGTATAGAGTGAACATGCTCCATAGGGAACTGATTTAATTATGCATGCAAGCAAATTGATACTCTGAGCTAAAGGTGGTCCTTATCATTAATTCCTCCTCTTCATTATCCTGTTATAATTCAAATGAATAACTGAAAATTCAATATTGTCACTGTAACCCAAAAACGTCTCCAAGTGAAGAGTCGGCCCTTCATTTCTTGGCGTTATGGGATGTCGTGGGTGACGCAGACAGAAAAGAATGAGGGTTTGAGGGCAGCTCTGTAGTTTCCCTCATCATTACTAATTCTTCTGAATCTTATTTCTGAATTGCCATCCCAAGTGTGATAGGAACCCTCTGTTTTCATATAAATGTGCATTCATATTCAGGTTTTGTCCTGCTGATTGGAGCAGATAAAAGTATTTATTCAGCCGTCGACATAAAGCAAACATGGAAACTCGATGTTGTACAAACTGTCAAAGATGTGTGAACTACAGAGGTTTGGATCCTAATGCAGAGAGCTGGAAGCAGCCTGAACGTCATTTATTGGAGTAAAAAAACCACAAATTCAGCAGTGAAAGTGCAAAAGGCGAAATACATGAATATACAAAAACACAGGAGATCACAGAGGGCCACAAACAGGCTCTGGGACAAAGACTGAGGGGAAGACGGGACTGCATACACAGAGGAGGACAGCTGAATACGAAACAGGTGCAGACAATCAAGAAGATCACAGGATGGAAGTGAACCTTAAAGCAGGCAGAGGAGACAACTATCAAAGTAAAGGCACAGAACCACGCTGGATACAAAGACAACAAAACTCCCACTGAACACGATACCGAGGGACACTGAGGAGGCTCGAACAATAAAGACAGAAATCAAAAGTCCTCATTAGAATAATTACAAAGGTATTAGAAGAACTCACAGTAAACTTGGAATAAGGAGGGCAACTCAGTTTGATGGAGACACATTATTGGTTAGCCCAGGCTGTCACAGAGGAGCGTGGCCTCAGGAGACTCGGGTAAAAAAAAAGAAAAGCTGACGGCAATTTGTTCACGTTTGCTACACACTGCTAGCTCACTGATACCGTCGCTACCTGACCTTGAGCGCGCATCTTTGGCTATATCTGCTTCCAGCTTCCTGACTGACAGCTCTAACTCCAGTTTTGTGTTAGGAATGACAATTTTTTCTTTTTGTTGGCAGAAACAATCTTCCATAGAGGCCTTTTGTACAACAGCACACCGGGAAATTCATCGTCACACACCTGCTAAAAAGCACACAGCATCATCAATACTGAGAGTTGGAGCGTACTACATGCCTACAGGGAAAAAACCCACTGCTGCACAGAGCAGGAATACTGAGGGTAACGGCATTGTTACTTTTGTAACCTTTTACCAGAACCTGACAGTGTTAATCATTTCAGTGCTATTATTTGTTTTCATTTGCTGCTGCCACACAAACCCACCTGTCTCTTACTTGTGACTGTGAAGAAAACATAGCTGCAACCGGACAAGCCCCCAAACCTGTCACAGTCCGGCCCGAGGACACCACTAAAAGCAAGTTTTACCAGTTTATTAGTCCCAAAATAAGGTGAAAAACAATAATGCTTTCTTATAAGGATCTTCAGAGTGTCAGTTGTTGGATGAGTGGATGGATGTGACGTATGCATAATGCTGCATAGTCTAAAAACAAACCAGGATAAAGCCAAACAAATAATCATGGCAGCCAGTTCTTAAATGTTTCAGGGAGACTGGCCAAGAGCTCCCAATTGCACTGATTAACCCCGCCCACCAGGAACCTGCAAGGCAACACAGAGACAAACCCTGGCCAAGGCAGAGGGTCGTCACATAATTCATTTTTACTTTTTGTATGAACAAAATGTTAACAAATATAATTCAAAACTCTTTTTTTGTTTGTTTGTTTTTGTCACACACTTCATGTGGTCAGAGGAATATGCAAGCACGATAAACGGCATTAACAGCTTTCACAGGCTGTGCAAAGGCTGCTGAAGGAGGCTGATCGATAAGAGAGAACCAGTGGGCGTTGGTCAGTGAGGCAGTCGCAAGCTACGCTGTACCAATCCATCATCTTCGGGTTTCCAAATCTTCCCCACACCCACTGCATATCAACATAGTGGATATAATACAGGATCACAGGGTTCTCAGTATTTTATACTGCAGAGCAAAGTGTATGGATTTTCTGTTGACCAGCAGCAACATACGTGTTCTTTTAACCACTCCAGTGGCCTTGTGAATAATTTATCCACCATCTCTGGTGTGTTAGCTCAAGTATATGTAGGTCAACATGTCTGATGGCATCATGAAAGCCTTCCTCTGCTTGCCCAGGGTGATTCTGTGCATTAGGTTTCACAGCACTGGATATTAACCAGCTTCCTTTCAGCTCTACAGTTGTGGCTTTGATGCAAAGTCCAGTCTTCATTTTGATCTCAGATCACAAAGTCCAGCAAAGAGCTGGTTTGGCAGTAATTTTCAGTTCAGATGGCAGATCAGGGGAAAAGATCCAGATCCAGAAAAACCAGCAATTATCCCCCCCGGCAGTCTGTGTGATTGCTGTTGTGTAAGACAGAAATATAAGCTCCTGTAATTTAATACAACTGTATGCTTACTGTCATGATCCTGGGCTGTTTGCCCAGTGTTTGGTGTTAAATGTATTACCTTGTGTTTCCTAGTTTGTATTATTGTTGTGGATTGTTTTGTGTGTCAGGTTGAGCAGGGGTTTGTATTAAAGTATTTAGTGTTATCCTCTGTCCTTGTGTCAAGTTCATGTGTCTTAGTCCTGGTCTGTGTGTTTAGTTACTTCCTGTTTTATTCTGGAGTGTCTTTGGTCCTTGTGCAGTGTGTCTAGTTTTGCTTCCTGTGTTTCAGTCCCAGGTGTTTCCTATTGTCTCGTTACCTGTGTGTGTGTGTGTGTGTGTGTGTGTGGTGTTCCCATGCTCTGGATTCTTTGTTCTGTTCCTGAAAGGATTTTGTACTTTGATTTTGAGCTCCTAAATAAACTCTTAACATTATGAAAATCTCTGGAGTCCTGCGTTGGGTCCTAACCATGCCTGCCCCCAAAGTTACTCTGTTTTTTTATTTACCCACATAATACATGTTTTTTTTATTTATTAAGAGTAATAAGGAGATTTTCCTAATGCTGGTAAAAATGTTCAGCAGCCAGTGATGTCATTACAACCTTCAACAACACATACAAGTAAAATGCACATATGCAGTAATACAAATGTACACTCTTAGTGTCCCGGATAACAACTCTTACAAAGCAGAGAAACCGACCTAATCATTAATCACCTAAAAATGAAAACCTGGAGCATCCTGCAGAACTTTTTTTTTTTTGAGGGGGCTCCATGACAGAAAATTAGAAAATAGAAAATCAGTGAGCTCATCCCAATATACCATCACAGTGTTGTCACAGCTGGATGTGGAGCGGTTCAGCGGCCTCACTGGGGATCCTTCATCATACATCTGGTGGTTTCTGCATTTATGGCTATCTATAGCACACCACAGGACTACAACATCAGGCAAAAATGCTTTGCTAAATGAGCTGCTGCTCAAATTTTATCCCATAACAATCACCTTCCCTTTTTACTGTGAAAGGAGAGTTTGATTTATTTAAAGGATTCTACTACAGCAGTGTTTCCTGGAGGTGAATGAGACCCCGTGTAGCGCCAGGGGACAGGGACACGTGTGCCTTCCACATCAATGTTTCAGCATCTGTTCACTCCACCGGTCCCCACGGAAACAAGGGCACTGCTCTTTTTGCTGCAGGCCGCCCACAGACACAGAGTATCTGGATCCAAAGCTGGGGTGAAGCAGGGACTGTGGTTTCTGCTGAACTGAGGCTTTAATTAAACAAGACCTCTTACAGTAACGCCAAAGTTCAGCAGCCAGGGCGACACTTCTGTCCAACAGACCCTCGTGAGCCTTAAAGAAAAAAGAAATCTATTAATTCAACTCATCAACAGATTTGTTTTCTGAGTTTGCAAAAACACGCTGTTTGCATGAATAAACCGTTCCACAGAGCGCTTTATTCACTCATAGGGAGATTTTCCTTTTGTCGACCTGTTTCTAATGTCAACAATCACATTTCACTTCAATATTTCAGCCGACGTGGACGAAAAGTCCTTCAAATTGTCTTGAAAATGGAAACATAAATCCATGAAAGCAGCCATATGGGAAGCTCGATAGCTCCGTTAACATTAACACTTTTTCTTGTACATTTTTCAGGACCTTTTGACCAAAATTGAGTTTATTCTTATTGAATAAACAAGCTCTCTCTTCTGGAGTCTGATTGGATACTGTAATTACATTATAAAACAGAGGATTTTGCAACCTTTGCTGCATTTAATTACACATGATTGTTAAACACTTGGCTATAATCAAGATCATTACGAATGAATTGAATATTTATGAGGCCTAAAAACAGGTCATGCAAAGATAACGGTGTTAAGCAAGTAGCAAATTTAAATTAGTGGCCTTATTAAATATCTAAGAGTACTTCTGTGTGTCGGCACGTGGCTCTCTAAAAAAAGTACCACCCTTGTCTTTATTTCTAATTGAAGCTGCAAAGTCTGCTGCACTTATATTAAACAAAATGAATTTAAATTATTCTTTGCAAATAATAACCAAGATTTGAATCAGTGACATGAAAATGTTCCCTTCATTCATGCTTTACAGCAGAGTTTTTGAATCATAAATTACAGCACGACTTTCTGCTGCAGGAGGAAATGCATCATCCTGGACGAGTCCCCCCCCGTGACCCCTCAGCAGATCTCATCTGCGAAAAAGCATCAGTCAAAAAAACGAGTCCAGACATGATAAACTGCAGCCGTCACACACGAAGCCATTAAACAGCCTCACACTGAGGCGGGTGTCGGGCAGAAGCAGAGGCCCCTTGAGGTTAATCTGATCTTTCAAAGAAATCCAATTAAAACGCCGGCACCAAAGAGACAAACATTGTTGGACATCTTTGGTGTCCCACTGCTTCTGTACGAGAAACAAGATCACCACAACACCTGGGGAAATAAAGCCTGGCTGCTGTGGCTAAAAGTCAGCATTTCCTTTAGTTCAGTGGAAACGTGGAGTCTGTCTGACACAAAGACTTTGTTTTCCGCTCGCTTTGACATCTGCCTTTGAATGCTGAGACCACCGTAGCAGCTGCCACAATTAAAGTGAACAACAACAGAATCTCTGCATTAAACCTTTAAACCTCAAAAACTTTTCATAAAGTCATTTAATGAAGAGTTTAGATTAACCCTGCAACACTAACCTGAGTGTTCTAGGGTTCATATGGCTTTGTCCTTAATGGGTTATTCATGAGTGCACGAAACGACTTTAGAGGGAGGATATTAAAAAAGGTGAACTTTGAGGCCGATGGGCTACAGCAGCACACTGGCTGTCCTGTCAGCTAAGAACAGGAAAATGAAGCTACAGCTCACACGGGCTCACCTTAACTGGACAAGAGAAGACGGGAAACACGTTGGCTGGTAATTTATGCTGCAACATTGGGGTGGTGGGTCAGATATAGTTGAAATAACATGAAGGCATGGACGCATCCTGCCTTCGATCAACGGTCCAGGCTGGTGCGGGTGGCGCAGTGGTGTGTTAGTACCACCCGAGCATCATTTAAATGTCAAAGTCATCCTGAGTATCGATGCTGATCATGTCCATCCCTTTATGGGGGAGTCTGTGTGATGCTGTCATGTCAGTGTGGACCAGAATCTCTGAGGAATGTTTCCAGCAGCTTGTTGAATCTGTGCACAAAGATTTAAGGTTGTTCAGAAGGCAAAAAGGGTTCTAACCCAGTACTGGCAAGATGTAGCTGATAAAATCTATATATATTTTACAGACTGCTGGGATATGCTCCAGGCTGCCACCACTTATGCCCATAGAAATATACAGTCCAAAATAGCCTGGTCATTGTTTCTGTCATTATTCATTCTTTCCTGAGTCTGTAGCTATGAAGTGCACACATTCATGTGAACCTGAGCCTTTCCACTTGTTTTTGTAAAAAGTAATAAAATAAAATATCTCTTTGGTCACTAATCAGTAAAACAGGTATGAAATCCATGTCTCAAAAACTCGAACTTAGCAGATCTACAGTTTAAATAGACTCTTTGATCTGTTACAAATCGAGCATATCGATTTTTTTTCCCCTCAAAGAAAACCATGCGCACGTCTGTGTTAAATGAGTCCTTTAGATAATGAAAAGCAAAGGTTACAAGTGTAACGCAGTTTCAGAACCACTCTTTCCTGCTCCAAATGTTAACGTTAGCTCAGAAACCGAGGATTTGAGCCTGTGCTGCTGCTATCTGATTTACCTTTAATAAAAGCACATGAGGTTTGCAGTCATAATCACAGCTGAAGCCCAAATCCAGTCTTAATCCGCCTCAGTAGCAGTGAATAAGAAACTGAGTGAATTAGCTCCTGCAGTTCCCCATCGAGCTGATCACTCCTGAGCAGCCACAGTTGAGCGCACGCCTACATGTGCTGCCATTTTCTACAGATCAGAGAGAACTGATGCAAGGAAATTCTAAATAATGCAAGAAAAAAGTCAGGCAAGTTCCTAAGAATTATGAATAAAAGCTAAACTTAAAGTGAGTGAATGCAGAAGTAGATGAAATTCCCAGTTTGGCAGTTCAGGGTTCTGAAAGTTTGCTCATTTCTTGCTGAAACATTGCAGGTTTTAAAACCATTACTGGAGCCTGATTAAAACATTA